>JABFPN010000965.1:0-35250 GCA_022817305.1 Leptoteleia sp. ZL-2020
ATTCTTCATAGTATATACTTGGTATTTTTGAACGAAAAAGAATTTAATATTGAATTAAACATGTATCAAATTGACGTCGAGTTGAATTTGCGTAAAACATCATAAAAACAACACACTTAATGCACAAAAAGATACTGAAAACCTTAACAAAATCTATGATAAAATCTTGATATGACATAAAAAACCATAACTAAGTAATAATATATGTTTAACAACAAATAAATCAAGGTATATATATAGAAACGTCTCCATATAAAGATAATCATGAACCAGTAGACAATACACAAGAGTTGCAAAAATGAGAGAATGATGACTTCAACTCAAGTGTTATAGATTTTGAATAATGACCAAAAATATGGTCGAAACGTCAATCCAATGAATTAATATAATGTTAGTCTGTTGTATAAAAATTTACGGTCGAGAAGAAATAAAGAGAATAAATAAATTAATAATATTAGAAAGAAATGAATTTAAAGACGTTCAAGCTAATAATTATACATGGAGGAAAATTCCGGCTTAGAAAAACCACAAGTTTGACAGCGACAAGTGTAATATCCTGGAAATAGAATATAATTAATATAAAATTAATATACAATATAAAATCTATAAATTTAATAACTATATTGAAATATAATTTTGGTTTGAGGTTTTTCATTTTCAAATATATATAGATCTTTTTAGGGTTAATTCAATGATCAATAATATAATGCTTTATATTTGTCTGAAGAGGTTCCTAAATTTAATGACCCAAACGTCGCATTTTAATTTGTTTATCCCACACTATTATCTTATAGTATATTACTCAACTCGGAAAGAATAGTGGTTTTAAGTTGGTAACCTTGGTCAAAGGCGAAGGGTTACCAACCTAAAACCACTTTTTTCCTCATTGAGTATGATATTTTATTCACCGTGAAAGTGAAATATGTTGGTAGCCCTGCGGGCTATTATAACTTTTTATTATACATTTGAGTTTTCCCTTTCAAAATATTTCCCCTTCAATCATCATCAAAAATAAAATAACAAAAGTTGTTCCTTTTCTAACTAAACCATAGATGCAGGCATTTTTCCAGGTTCACCAAAAAAGAAAGAAAAAAAAAAAGAACCCTTGCAAATAATTCTGAATACTTTTGCAATTGGATATTCCGTATTACGCGGATAAGTTTTGTGAAAGAAGTGGAAATGCGAGAGCACCTCGTGTGGTTGATAGGCGATCAACTGGTTATCCCGGTATCTATCTGGGTACAGCTGGCATTGCATGGTCCTCATTTGTTTCTCCAACAACAGTCTCGCGTGACGTTCTCTCTCCAATTGTCGTCGCAGTTCGACCACCTCGCTGTTTACCACGGAATGTCCGTCCGCGGAAACGGTGATCACTGACAGGGGCTCGGGCGACATACTGCCTAGACCCTCGTCGCCACTTTCGCTCACGTGCACCGGCAAATTCACCACGACTCCTGCAAATTTCGTTCATTCATGAGGCTCATTCAAGTGCGAGAGAAAGGGATATAGAGCAGAGTGTAGGTGGATGGATTAAAATGCCAAATAATGACAAACTGCTCCAATTTTTGTCATTGCAAAGGGTCGAGTCTTTCTTCCTATACCGAGACAAAAGAAATGAAAAAATTGCAAGTTACTAGTTTTTTTTTATACCATTTTAAGGATTGGAAATGTAAATGATTATGAACATATGGTGATAAAATTTAAAAAGTTCTATAGCAATTTTTACCAATGAAAAAAGAAGTTATATAGGTAACATATATGTGACTTATATGTAGTCATATACACTCGACTTCCACGCATTTACTTTTCACTTATTTTCCCTTCCAGACATTTGCTTGTTTCATATTTTCCCTTTCATACATTTGCTGATATCTGACCAATGAGAAAAAAGTACAAAACTCGTTAAATGTCAATAAGATTTACAGCAATGAAATCGAGTATTGCAGTTGCGCAGTGACCTTTTGCGCCGGAAAGGCAAATATGTGGAAGTTTCCGGTTCCAATAAGAGCAAATATGTGGAAGTTACCGGTTCCAATAAAAGCAAATATATGGAAGTTTCTAGTTCCAATAAAAGCAAATATGTGGAAGTTTCTGGTTCTAATAAAAGCAAATGTGTGGAAGTCGAGTGTATGCGACAAATATGTTGCACCCATTTTGCATATATAAGGCATATATAAACATTTTATATAGATGATATGTATGCCACGTATATATATATTGCATATATGTTTGCTCATGTTATATATATATAATCTATATAAAATTTTTTCATGGATAATTCAAGAATACTAAATATTGCTTTTATGATCGTTATTTTTAATATTATTAATAGCAAAAAATTCTATTTTTCCAAGATATCCCTTAAACTGATATAAATTATTTTAAATTTTACTATCACTTTCTTCTCGGTTTGAATTGAAAAAAATGTGCTCGACACATTGGTATTTAAATGGCACTGAAAAATGAAACGTTTTCAAAATACAGCATACAAACAAACTTGTGTTCATTTCATTTCTAGGTCCTCTGGATGTAAATCAACAATATTATTGTTTTTGTTCCATTAATTTGACCTTCCAAATGTTTTTACAAAAAAATAAGGAATATAAAACATTGTTTTTTTATGCTCAACTTTAATAACGTTTAATTTTAAATTCCATATTTTAAAAGTTAATCACATTTAATATAAAAACGGTCTCCATCATAATCTCCATCATAAAATATTTAAAACTAGTAGCATGCATTTCAATAATTTATTTTATAATTTTCCTACTGTGACAACAATAACATTAATTTTTGATAACATTGAAAAATGAAACGTTTTTAAAATGAAAATTGTAAACAAACTTTGTTTTTGTTTTGTATTTACATCCATTCTTAAGTCCTTTGGATGTAAACAAACAATATTATTGTTTTTATTTCTCTACTTGACCTTGTATATGTTTAAAAATTTGATTTTCTTAGCATACTCAATATTTTGAAACGTTTCATTCGTCAGTTCCATTAATTCTTGTCCAAATTTCTCTTATGCCAAAAGATTTAAGGTAAAGGTTCCCAATTTATTACCACTCCACGTGTATCTTAACAAATCAACACTTCTTTTTTATCAAAAAAACTGTAAAAAATTTGAAAATAAAATTGAATAAATACAATTATCTCTCTAGTTAAACGAATATTCAATTCATTTCAGCCCTCGTTCCAACAATACTCTATACTTTTTCAAATTATTCACGCTCGAGGGCAAATTTTGCAACCAGCCCAAATTGGGTCCTTTACCTTCTACGAATCACTCTCCTAGGTAAATTAGTTTTGCATGAATCTATATTAAATTATGTAAAATTCGAAACTGGAAGTCGGAGAGTTTAACGTTAAAGATTCGCCAAATTATTTATTTATATTATTCCACCCTGGAAAGTTGACTTTTAGAGTTCACAAAAAAGTGCCCCACCTTGGCTCTCACCCTTGCGCTTTTTAATCGGTACTTCGCCGCCCTCATGCTGATTTATCAGTCTTTTTAACTGACAGTTCTGTGACAGTAATTGGGTTTTCTCCTGCTCCAATTGGTAAATATATTCCGCGGTCTGCTGCAGGATGGCCGCCTGAAATCATCAAAAAAAATCACTCGATTAATTAAACGAACTGACGTTATAAAGAATAGAAATAGAGATAGACAGAGAGAGATAGAGAGAGATAGAGAAAGAGAGAATGGGTGAATGAGTGAGAGAAAACGGAACAAAAACATAACAATGAAGTTAACTGCAAAAAATCGCTACCAACAAAACAACGTGTGCTCATTTTGTCGTACGCCAAAAGCGTCGAATTTGCATTTCGTTGAACTTGGATTTCTTCGAACTTGCATTTTGTCGAACTTGGATTTCGTCGAACTTGCAATTCATCGAACTTGCAATTCATCGAACTTGCATTTCGTCGAATTTGCATCTAGTCGAACTTGCATTTCAACGCAGTTCCAATCAATCGAAGTGCATTATCGACTATTTTGTTAACGAATGCAAAGATATCGATGCGATTAAGAACCAACAAAACAACGTGTGCTCATTTTGTCGTACGCCAAAAGCGTCAAACTTGCATTTCGTCGAACTTGGATTTCGTCGAACCTGCATTTCGTCGAACTTGCATTTCGTCGAACTTGCATTTCGTCGAACTTGCATTTCGTCGAACTTGCAATTCATCGAACTTGCAATTCATCGAACTTGCAATTCACCGAACTTGCAATTCGTAGAACTTGCAATTCGTCGAACTTGCAATTCGTCGAACTTGCAATTCGTCGAACTTGCAATTCGTCGAACTTGCAATTCATCGAACCTGAATTTCATCAAACTTGCATTTCGTCGAACTTGGATTTCGTCGAACTTGCATTTCGTCGAACTTGCATTTCGTCGAACTTGCAATTCATCGAACTTGCAATTCACCGAACTTGCAATTCACCGAACTTGCAATTCGTAGAACTTGCAATTCGTAGAACTTGCAATTCGTAGAACTTGCAATTCGTCGAACTTGCAATTCATCGAACCTGAATTTCATCAAACATGCATTTTGTTGAACTTGCATTTCGTCGAACTCGCATTTCAACGCGGTTCCAATCAATCGAACGTGCATTATCGACTATTTTATTAACGAATTCAATGATATCGATGCGATTAAGGATGAAAAAAGTGGTTTGACCCTTGCGCCCGGTGCACGGAGTGCCTTATTTTTGTTTTTTTGTTTTTTCTTCCACGTCGCGGATGTTGGAACGCGCGTCCTCTTGCCCCACAAATCGCGTAACACTTAAGAGGGTGGGGCGCGTCCGCGGATGACCTGCAACGGCCCGTTCATAAGCGCTCGCCAGACGGACACGATTTCACGATCCTTTCGTGTTTTTCGCTCCGCGCAATGAACTTCACTCGCCGCGTCCGAAATGCGATTATGTCATCCTCTTGTCTTATCATCGGGTTTTATTTATAAATGCAAAGCAGTCCGGGCATTTTTTTTCAGCCTTTACCCGACCAATTGCGCTTCCATCGAAATTGTAGAGACAATTGATTTTTTTGTTTTTCATTATTTTTTATAAAATAAACTGAAGAATGAAACGTTTTTAATATTGTCTAATTAAAAAAGTAATGTTTGTAAATATTTGTAAGGCCAAATCAAAGAAACAAAAACAATAATATTATTTGTTTACGTCCAAAGGACAAATGAATGGACGTAAACACCAAACAACAACAATCTTTGTTTACATTTTCTATTTTTTAAAACGTTTCACTATTCAGTCCTATTAATATTTGTTATATTTTTGTTGTACTATATAACAATGTTTGTTCTCTAAAGTACTTTTTATCTAAGGTATAATAATCTTTGGATTGGAATTTTTTAATAGAATCAAGATGAAGGAAAAAAAAAGGAGGAAACGTTTTCTTGATAACTTGTCTTTATTTTTTTTTTTTTCTTGCTGAAATTGATAATATAGGAGCCGGCGTTTCGCGTCCCTGGAGGAAATTATTTACACGGAAATACGTCTAGGAAAACATCTATTCCCTCATTACGCGTTTGTAAGACAAGTTCCTTTCACTCCGCATCCCGAAATAGACCTCGCTATCCGGAAGCAGACTAGACTAATACTTCCCGAACGACTTACGTTACACATTGTTGCATACTCCCATTCTTTCCTTTTTCTCACACTTTACTTTCAACTTAATGAGACCAATCTTCATCATTTATTAATTCCCCCTACCCTTTTTTCCCCCACCCAAGAATCGACCTTAATCTCATTGAAATATTCTTTTAATTTACCATTTTAATCTGGATATTTCCAATTTTCGAATTTTATACTTGTTAATTTTGAAAATAAATGGAAGTTAAAAATCATACTTTAATTCATAGTTTGATTTAATATTGAAATTTATTTTTTTTTAATTATATACATATAATTTAATTAATATAAGGAATAGTAATTGTTGAATCAGCTATACAAATTTATCTAAGCGTCAACACAGTGAAATCCCAGTAGTTTTCGTTGACATATTGAGGTTATGTTCAGTCCCCATAGGATAAGCGTATGGTAGAATCAGCCATACAGTTTATGGAACGTTTAAATATTCATTTTAGTCCATTTAATATCTAGGTCCTTCTGCAAATAGAATAAATTCTTACTAAATTAGTCAAAAATTGCTATATAACAATCATTGTTATTGTTTTTATTTACTTAATTTGCCCTTTCGCGTATTGACAAAGAAATCTTGTTTACGTTTTTATATGAAAAATCGTTTTATTCTTCATTTCCATGTGAAAAAAATAATAATTTATGATATTGCCTTTCGCTCAGTGTATATCTAATTTTAACATGTAATTTTAAGACGTTATTTTTATGTTCTACATTTCAAATTAAACTTTAAAATTGTAAATAAAATATATGAAGAATGTTGTATCTCGTTTAACTTTATTATATTATTATTATTATTATTATTATTATATGCATATAAAAAGAATTGTATTAAAAACACAGGCAGTTATTCTGAACATCTTTCTCTAATCAGTTGTAACACTTTATTTTTTACAAGGTTCAGCTATAAAAAAGATAATATATTACATAATAGTATCCAAATATATGATTCGATTTCCTAAAATTTCCAGTCTTTTATATTAAGAAAATGAAAATAACATCAAACCAATGCTTAAAATATCAACCAAGGTTTATAAACATTCATTTAAGAATTATATAAATTTAATTCATATAAATGCTTCAGTCCAAAATTGTTAGTTTTTTTTTTTTATTTAAAATGGAAAAAAATTGAAATATGAAACTGAATACTTAACGTTTTTAAAATTGAACATACAAAAAAATGTTTGTAAATATTCGAAAGGTCAAATAATTAAACAAAAACATTAATATTGTTTGTTTACATCCAAAGGACATAAAAGTGGACGTAAATACAAAACAATTTTGAAATAATGTTAGTAAACATTTGGAAGGTCATATTAACCTAACAAAAACAATAATATTGTTTATTTACATCCAAAGGACATAACAATGGACGTAAATACAAAACAAAAACAAAGTTTGTTTATGTTTTGTATTTTGAAAAACGTTACATTTCTCAGTATCAATCCAAAAATTCTCTCAAATGCAAACAAGTATTTGGAATAAATGGATGGAACGAGAAAGAGGAAAAAAATGAAAGGGGGGGGGGGTAAGAAGAAAAAATGTGTATAAAAAGAAAAAAAGTTGGTTATAATAAAATGTTGCGCGGAAAGTTGGCTCGCGACAGTAAAGTGGCGGACAATTGCTATCGCTATTACTGGCTTGCCTTGACGAGGTCCTTCCACTCCTGGAATGCGACGTACGCAAACAACACCAAGAGAAATGGCAAAATTGCCGATGGCGTAAAATTATCGCGGCAGCGACGCGAATCCCGCGGAAAATGTTGATTGGAAAATCAATAATTAAGCCTGGCGCGCTTTTATTAACCGCCATTTATTTTTCCCTTTCAAATTCAATTTGCAAATGCCAATAATTGTGCAAGATACCGCGCCGATTCTTTCAAGTTTTCATAGTCTCGTTTAGTTTTGTTAGTTTTGTTAGTTTCGTTAGTTTCGTTAGTTTTGTTAGTCTCATTGCAAATGCCTCCACTTTTGCAAGTTATCTCTCAGTTTTTTCAAAACATTTCCCCCCCCTCCCCTTTAAAAATACGTTTATCTTTCGACGAATGGAAATTTTGACTGAAAATATATTTTCTTATTTTTAAATGCATAGAGGGCTACTTTGAAAAAAGTATAACTGAAAATTTTATACAGATTATCTTTAAGGTGAAATCAAAGTTGACATAACCTCCATAATAATACATATCTTTAAATATATTGTAATTTAAAAATTAATTTAAGAAAAAGGCAACATATATCAAAAGTTAAAGATATCTGGAATTATTTTAATTAGTTTTTATATATTGCAACTCTTCTCAGAAAGCTAATTTTAGGTTGAAATATATCTTAAAAAACTAGTTTTCTGAGTAAAGTTTCAATACATCAAAACTGATTTAAAAAATCCTAAATATTTTTAACTCTTGACGTACCTTAAGTTTATTTTTATTTCATAACAATTAAAAATATGTAATATTATGGAGGTTATGTCAATTCCGAGTTGACCTTTCAGCTTAATTGATATTCTTTAATTTAGTTTCGTTACAAATGATGATAATACTTTTAAGAGATATTTCTCTATTTTTTTCAAAAGTTTACCCTTCCCCCCCCCCAACATTTTGCACTAATTTTTCTTTAATTGTTACTTTTTCCTTAGATGTAAATTGCTTTTCTTGATATTTAATTAAAACTTAACAAACACGTTTTCATTTAAACTCGAAATTAAGGTAAAAAATAAATTAATATGAGAAGTTACGGAAAATTAAAAATTTAATAGTAAAAAATTGAAATTAATATACGAGTTGAAAGTAAAGACTAATTTATTGTCTCACTTTAACTTCAAAGATTATTATAATAAAAATTAGTCTTTTACATTATAAATAATTAACAATGTTAATTAACAGTTTCTCAATTATTTTGCAATAAGTAAACACTTTTCATTATGCGAGTAAATAAATATTTAACAACTTTTTTTTCGAATCACTTTTAATAATTATAAATAAATTGCCTTTGTATTTATCGTTCAAAAGAAATTATTCGAAAAACATGATTACCAAATTATGAAGTAAATAAAATGTTATTAAAACAAATAAGTACGACAATTACATTAACAATCTAATTCATTTTGCAATAAAAGACATTTTTATTAAAAAATATATTATATTATTTATTAAAATATTACAATATGTTTTTCATTTTTTAACTTAATCAACAATTTGATTTAATTTAATTAACAATTTGAAATTCGATTGATAAAACAATTACAATTGCAAATAATCTCATTTGAATTTGGCAAAAAGTTTAATAATGAATTTGCAATTTATTGCCCACTTTGACAAATTAATTTAGACCTTTCGTAATATCAAAAGTTTGGAAACGGACTTGCTTTTACGCAAAAAGATAAATTGCGACGAAAATAAAAATGTTTATTAGAAAATTCAGGGACCTAATGGACACAGTAAAATAAGAGGAAAAACAAAAAAATATAAGAATCTTGTTTTCACAGAGGCGAAGTTTTTCATTTTTATTATCCAAGTTTTAACTTTAGTTAAAACCATTATAAGCTTTGTTTTTATATATTTTATTCCCTCGGTGTAATCCCTGCGAGTAAACATTATAAATACTGTATTTCAAATAAAAAAATAAATTGTTAATTTTAATATTAAAGAAATATATTTTAAAATAACTTTCCTATGAATTTAAAATGTAAGTGCCATCAATTATTATTTTTAAATTAAATAATCAAATAAACAAATATAATAAAAAAATCTATACATAGAAAAAAAATTGGAACAAAAATTACTATCATAAAAAATTTTCAATTAAAAAAAAAGAAAGAAAAAGGAAAAAAAGAAATTTATACTATTACCCAAACAATTTTACCAAAAGTAAAAAAGAAGAAAAAAGAAAATTAAATAAATATAATAAAAAAGTGGAAAATCATTTTACTCGCAAAAACGCCTCCCACCCTTCCCAAGAGAAAATTAAAAAAAAAAAGTTCCACTACACCAGTTATTATAAGGAAAAAAAAAATAAATTACCACCCCGATACGTTCCCAAAAGCAGAAAAAATACATAACCCTAAATAAAAGCATAAAGCAAACGAAAAAGGGGCACGAAAGGCAACAAATTCCGCGAGTACCCCGAGCGCGCAAAAAGTGTAAGAAATTAAAATGTCCCCGGTTAATCAATCTCCGCGCGCCCATCGCTATCTTTTTTCCCCCAACGCCACCCCCCCCCCTTCCCTCGCCGTTTTTTAAATGTCTTTTTATCCCGCCCTGCCTCCCCCTCCCGCCGCTCCCGCGACGTTCCCTCCTGCGCGTCCACCTCACCCCCTCCCCCTTCCCCTCTTACTCGGCGCGTTCCTTATTCTTCGTCCGCTACGTTGTATATCGTAGCCATGGTAATATTGATCGACCGGCCGGACGAGCCAACAAGCAGGTCGGCTCGCCTCGCCGCTAACTCATTCTCAATGTTACCAATACAGTGGCGCGGTGGCACACGCGCGCGCGCCGCGGAGTTACGGCGCACGTAGACACTACTAGCGGAAGGGGGGTTGCGCGCGCAGCGCCCGACCGTTCAATGAGGTTTCGGGGCCGGCCGGTGACCGGCTCGGCGTCGGCCTTCTTGCGCCCAGCTGATAAAACTCACTTTTGCGATTCGGAGCGGCATCGATCGTTCCGCTTCGCCAGTCTCTATACATTCAATCTCTTTCCTTCCTGCGCGTATGTGCCCGCCACTTGGACGTACGTACCAAAACGCCGTACGTACTCGCGGTGTGTGCGCGCGCACGCACACCTACCAGCGCGCCCGTATTTATTTCATTACTGCCGCCGTTATCTTCCGAAACATTTCCTTCCCCCTATTTCTTTCTTCCTTCTCTTTTTTTTCTTGTTTCTTTTTCTTTAGTTCTTATTTTAAATCGAAATTCGTCGTATTCTCCGCGACGTCGTTGGTTGTATTGATTAATTTTTCATTGATGACGTTTCGGTCGTAGATGGCGCTGACCACCGGTGTATAACATGTGGCGCTGCCGTGACGTCATGCGATTGATGATGGATTTTGGCCGGTTTAAGGCGCGCGACTCGTCAGGGTTGATGATCGGCCGGCCATCTGCTTTCCCAACCGAGTGTTTTCTTTTTTTTTTTCTTTTCTTTCTTTTATAATAAGTATCCCAAGCAAATTTTGAGAACGAGAATTAATATTTTCTTTTTTGTTTTTTTTTTTGCGGATATTAGTGTCCTGTTATGTCTGAATGACGTTTCGATTATGGAGGATCCTTATCGGGTTTATGATATTAATATAGATATAATTTTAATTCGATTGGCTGAATGGAGTTAGATGTGATATAAAGGGTATTAGAACAAATTGTGACATTATATATATATATATATAATAAAAATAATTAGTATATATATGTCTAATGACAGTTTTTATATCAAATCGTCATTAAAATGACTTGTTTAATGGCAGTTTTGAGAACTGTCCTCAATGGGTAAATTTTGAGGGACACTTCCTAAAATTACGCTCCTGGGGCCCGGCAATATTAGCTTCGTTAGTTATACAAACATTTATAAAAGTTAGTTTAGTTAGTTTTTAACAATTTATAACATAGTTTAAACACTCAATTTCAAATTTCCCGCCATAATTTGAAATTTACCGCCAAAATTTGAATATCCAAGGCGTACCTAGTCTCCCAAATATTTATGTATATAAGGAAATAAGTAAATAAATACATTTATATACATATACTAGCTGACCCGGCCACGCGTTTCTGTGGCTCAGTAGTTCTAATACATTCAATCAATATTACAGCAAACTTTTCACTGCAAATTAAATGTTTAATATTGGACAGCGGTAGGGAATTATTTCCATAAGTTTCTTATAATCGGCGCTGCGCGTTGTTTACTTGACGCTATATAATCAATTACGTGCTATAATGTGTGTTTATGTTCGTATCATAATCATAATGATGTGTCATAATCATTGTGTTTTTAATCCTTCGTGTATCCCTTTTTTGTAATTATATATATAGGACTGAAAAATGAAACGTTTTAAAACATAGAAACTGTAAACAAACATTGTTTTTGTTTTATATTTACATCCATCCTTATGTCCTTTGGACGTAAACAAACAATATTATTGTTTTTGTTTTATATTTACATCCATTTTTATGTCCTTTGGACGTAAACAAACAATATTATTGTTTTAGGTCCATTAATTTGACCTTCCAAATATTTACAAACATGACTTTAGTAGTTAGACAATATTAAAAACGTTTCATTCTTCAGTTCCATATTATATATATAATGGAATAATTTGCTATAAATTTTTAAATATTTTTTACTATTATTTCATCGTTGAAAATAATAATACCCAGCAAAATTATAATACAATACACACAGCACAATTATGAAAAGAATACACGAAGGATTGAAAACACAATGGTTATGACCGTAAACATAAACACACATGACGTGGAATAGATTGTAAGCATCATGTAAACAAAATACAGCGCCATTTATTAGAAACATATGGAATTTACAAATAGTTCCATACCACTGTCCCACGATAAACATTTAGTTTGTAATAAAAAAGATATTCAGGTCAATGATCGAGATAAAAACTATTCTATCATCTAAATTGGATCAAATTACACGCAATAAGCCAAATTTCGTAAAAATTGGTTAAATACTTCTGGGGTTTATCCGGGGCCAATATTGGGACACGAGGATTTTATATATATATATATATATATATATATAAGGAAGATATATACATATGTACAATTTATGATTAACGGTTATGTTGGAATTAAAAATATAAATAAATTAATTTTAATAAATAATAACATATTGGATTGTAAATGAATATATAGAATATATAAACATTTATCACTAAATATTTTTGGTTGTTGCTAAACTGATTTTGAACAGAGTACCCTGGTAAAAATGGAACATATGGTCCATATGGTAATAATTGATTTCAATGTAAGGAAATTATTGAAACCATATATGGCTGGAATATTATATCAATTATTATCATATATCAACCATGCATTGCCATATATAAATTAAGAAAAGACATATATGTCTATATATGAATTTCTTATTTTTTTTTATATAAAATTATTAACACACGTATGGACCATATACGTTTCATTTTTATTAATGAATGGTAATTCATAATCTGTTATGATATTCTCTTATTCATGGATCCAAAAAAATATCCATATTTATGGCAAATCGTAATAAAAATAAATTAGGAAAAATAAGTCTGTTCAGCAAACACCATCCTACGCTTAACAAATAAGAAAAAATGTAAAAAGTCATAATATCAATGTTTTTTTTTGAAATTTTGTAAAAAATAACGAGACTAGCAAAACTAACAAAACTAACGAAACTAACAAAATGTAAAAAGTCATAATATCAATGTTTTTTTTGAAATTTCGTAAAAAATAACGAAACTAATGAAACTAACGAAACTAACAAAACTAACAAAACTAACAAAATGTAAAAAGTCATAATATCAATGTTTTTTTTGAAATTTCATAAAAAAATAATGAGACTAACAAAACTAATAAAACTAACAAAATGTAAAAAATTCATAATATCAATATTTTTTTGAAATTCCATTAAAAATACTCGAGAATTTTTTATTATTCCACGTCGATGCTCACTATAGAAATGTTTAAACAAATTGATAACAATACTTTTACAATGTCTCCTACGATCAACTTCTTTTTACAATAAACAATTCAAATGAACAGCACATTACTCCGCAGAAAAACCTAAACATTCTTCGTGTATCGCAGGGACTGTTTTCCAAGACTTCCATTCTTACACTGATTACAAAAGAACGATATTGAAATACGACGTTTACGGCGTCCTCGTGCTAGAATTTTATCTCAAAAAGTGACAATCAAATTTTCTATAATGTCACGTCTATTCTTGCGAAATTTTTTTTTCCTTTCTTCCTCCACCTCGCGCCTAAAATTGTCGCCGCTACAAATATTGCCTCGTGAAAATTTGGAGGGAAAATTGCTTCGCGTATACAATATCGCGGAACACTTTGTCTCAAAATAATACAACGGCGTCGTTTTGAATAAATTACTCGTCCCCCGGGCAAATGACAAAAGCAAAAAAGCAAACTGAAAACAAAAAAAAAAAAAATAACTAAATTGCCATCGAAGAACGCAGACTCGGATTTCTACTCGATTATTCCCTTTTCATAGGACTGAAGAATGAAACGTTTTAAAGAATAGAAAATGTAAACAAACATTGTTTTTGTTTTGTATTTACATCCATTTTTATGTCCTTTGGACGTAAACAAACAATATTATCGTTTTTGTTTTATATTTACATCCATTTTTATATACCTTGGACGTAAACAAACAATAATATTGTTTTTGTTTTATATTTACATCCATTCTTATGTCCTTTGGACGTAAACAAACAATATTATTGTTTTGGTTCCACTAATTTGACCTTCCAAATATTTACAAACATGACTTTTCTAGTTAGACAATATTAAAAACGTCTCATTCTTCAGTTCCATTCCCCTTTCCTTCTTATCCCGAATCGTTTGAACGTTGAAAAATGAAAAATAATTCACTCCGCAGCGCCACCTTTATTTAGAATACATCCGCTGAAAAATCAATATTTATGTTATAACCAAATACAAAGCTCCACAACAAGTTCTCGCCAGTCCAATAAGATATTCCATTCAACGTATATTCGATTCAAATTGTTACCAAGTATTACCCCAATATACACGTACAGATGGCGCTGCGATACACCTAGAATACACTTTTCTTAATTCTTCCTTCTCATGGCTTTAAATTAATAACAATGTAACTTTAAATGCAAGATTATCTTCTCATATTTGTAGTCTTAACAAGGTACCAAATACCTGAAGAATAAAGAATTTCATAATTGAAAGTTTGACACAAAATTGAAAAGTGCGATCAATTGCGTATTGCGTATTTACACGTAACAATTGTAAGGGCGCTGTTAGTTATGTAACAGCGTCGAATCCAACATTTGCGTTTCAGCTTGCAAGTTAGATTATAATCCTTATTTGCTTCCATTAAACTTATTAAAGCAAGTCCAACCGGTCAACAAGGTAGGCCAGGTAAGCATCAAAAAAAAAAAAACAAAAAAGAAGAAAAAGGAGGAAAAAAAAGGAGCAAGACAGATGGATCGACGTGGCGTATGTCAAATAAGCAGACAGTGAGTCCGCAATCCTATTTTCAGTTTGACTCGTCTACTCCGCGTTAACCCAATTTTAAATCACCCACTTGTATTTACGCGAGCGCTTAAACTCCAATCCACTTTGACGCGGATCGTCTTAAATTTTCACGATTAACCTAAGGATTTGAGACGACTTTTAACAAAACAAAAAAAAAGAAACTAAGATCTATATACACTCACACCTAGAACCGAAGAGGTAAAACAATTTTACCAATGTCAAGGACACCTAATTAGGATTAAAGACCAAACAAGAATTGTCCTCTTTCAACCTTCAGTCCTGCCCATTTGTCCATATAAATGAAAGAAAAGTGGCGCAACAAAAATGTAGATAAACCGAACAAAATCAAAGACCCAAATAAATGAAAACAGTAACGAGAAAGGAGGATGCGATTAAATTTTTAAATGAATTGTGATTTACAGTGCAACCCCTCCTACCCCTACACCGTTCTTCTACAAGAAAACAAATTCTTCCATCCGTCCAAAACCCCCCACCATTTCTTTTCTTGCAGAACCAACGGTGTAAGCTCACAGAGGGGGCGCATTGCCGGTTGAATTTGATATAGTGTGCAATACCTTAAACACCGTGACAGTTCCAGCTTTGGATTGTCCATCTAAAATAACGAACAATAACAGAAACATTTGATTTGGGACAAAATAAGTCAGGAGAGTTCAAGCAATTCTCTAATTCCTTTAAGATAAGGGTGTGTCTTCCAACTGTGCCCAGTTCTTGGATTGTCACTTTGGCGATTTTACAGTCAGGCTCTGTAATTCGTATCGACTGTTAGCCCTCTACCGCCACTACAGCGGTAACATTACAATTCCGCTGTAAATCACCAAAATTACGCGCTGTCGCAATTTACTCTACCGACTATGGCTACGGAACACTGTCGTCATGCAAAAGAAGAGGGGGGTTCCGGAAACACTTTGGGTGACTGGTCGTGGACAAGTCACGCATTTGACGTTCGAGCAAGTTTCTTTCTACGCAGTGTTTCAGTGTGAGACGATTTGGTGGCTTAACAATACAAATGGTATTTAAAAAAATATACTTGGACTCCAAATCCAGCACTGATAATAATATCGGATGGAGTCCAATAGGCGGATCTTTGGATCCGTCCTTCCACAAACATGATATTAATATTCAAATCGCATGGACATGATCGTATGACCCAAATACGGTGATAAGATTGGTGACAAAGTATTGATGGTGCCCCTTTGAAAACCCAAAGGAGAATGGAAAAACCGTCTACGGTTCCAACTTGGGCGTGTGATACTCGGCGTGAGTGCGCATGGGGAATAAGTTGGACCCCGCTTTTGACGTCTTTCATTCTCTCTTTCCCCCTCGGCTTTGTTCCAAAAAAACCTCTACAATACAGGTCGACAGAAGCGTAGACAAATGAGCAAACCCGGACGCTATAATTGAGCAAACTTTGAAACATATAATTGCATTATAGCGCCGCCTATAATGTACTTTGGTGAGTCGAATGGTCTAATACTAGGATTGAATGAGGTGCAATCAATGGTCAGATGCAACGGTGCATTAATCGCTCGTCCGACATTTTCAAACTCCAAGGAACAAACTTTGATTCCCCCCTCCCCTCCACCCATTGAGTTTCCTTCATTTACAATCTAAGTAAAGCTAAGGCTCGCTAAAGATTTACTATAGCTTATTTGAATTAGGGATTAAGGTGCCCCTGGTTTCGAGGAAGACTGTCCGAGGGCGCCACCAATGGCTGTTGGTTCTTACAAGGGCGCCCTCTTGGGACCTTTCGATCAGGAGTGGGATTATGTTTCTAGATCAAATCTAAGTCAGATCAAAATCAGATCAAAGTTAGACAAAAGTCACAGTAAAATCTAATTAAAATTTAACGACAGTCTGCTTAAAGTCACGTCGATGTGAATCCAGTAACAAGATCAAAATTAAATATTAAACGCCTTGAGACGTGTTTCTTTTATATAATTTTGATCTGAATTCACATGATTTCAAGTTAATATTGAATCGACTTCAATTTAACCTTGAATAGACTTTCGATGGATTTTAATTTGATTAAGCTCTGACTTTTGTCTGACTTTTGTCTGACTTTGATCTTACTTTGATTTAGATATGACTTAGATTTGACTTTGATTTGATCTAGAAACGTAATTCCCCTCTAAGAGTGCCCTTAATTTACGTCTTCTTTCAAGTTCTAATCTTTCGTTAAATTTTAATTAGATTTTGCTGTGACTTTGATCTAACTTTGATCTGACTTTGATCTAACTTTGATTTGATCTAGAAACATAATTCCATTCCAAGAGTGCCCTTAATTTACGTCTTCTTTCAAGTTCCAATCTTTCGTTAAATTTTAATTAGATTTTGCTGTAACTTTCATCTAACTTTGATCTAACTTTAATTTGACTATGATCTGACTTTGATCTGACTTTGATTTGA
This sequence comes from Leptoteleia sp. ZL-2020, assembly GCA_022817305.1. Classification (NCBI taxonomy): domain Eukaryota; kingdom Metazoa; phylum Arthropoda; class Insecta; order Hymenoptera; family Scelionidae; genus Leptoteleia; species Leptoteleia sp. ZL-2020. Next base: position 17,308 of record JABFPN010000965.1, read on the forward strand.
CTTAGATTTGACTCAGAAACGTAATTCCACTCCCCAGGGTCACCTTAATTCACGTCTTCTTTAAAGTTCCCAATCCAAGAGCCGAAAAGGTCCGGGACGATGCGTGCAAATAAAATAGAAGCGTGACTCCGCGTATACGACGAGGATAGATGGCGACACCGTGGCAACTGTCCATCGCGGCGGGCCTCGCGGACCTACCTTGGACAATTTTTCGCCCTCGTGGTGCGGCAGCAGCGTGCGTAGAGACTGGAAGCCGGCGTTGATACTCTGCATTCGCCGGCGCTCATTGCTATTTGCGATCTCTCGCCTCATGCGCTTTTCCTGCTCCATAGGGATACGGGAGGTGATGCGACCAGCGTTGCCGCCGCTGTAATTCAGACCGGAGCCGCTGAGCGAGACGCCGCTGTGCTGCTTGTGTCGTGGCGCTGCTTGCTGAATCGGCTGCTCTTGCACCTCCACAGTCTCGGCGACCGTCACGTTGCTGGCCACCGAGATCTCGTCTATGGTCTCGCCACTGCTGCGAACAAATATTGTCATTAATTTTGTCACTCGTTAAAAGTTATAGTTTTATTATTTCTTGTTACTATGCTTAATCGTATTCGCTTGTTGTTGTTTTTTTTTTATTTATTTACTTTGATAGGATTGGGTATGGGGTGTGGGGTGGGGGTATGTATGTGCGTAATGTTGGTAATGGAAAGAGATTTTTAAGTTAGACGTATAAAAAGTAATTAAGAGTATGTAGAAGTGATATATCCACGGAATTAGTGTATCATTTTATAACAATATTATAATACACTGAGAGAAAAGTTAGGATAATAGTACATTACTCAACTCGGAAAGAAAAGTGGGTTCAAGTTGGTAACCCTGGCCAAAGGCGAAGAGTTACCAATCTAAAACTTCTTTTTAGGATAATAATATATTACTCAATTCGGAAAGAATAGTGGTTTCAAGTTGGTAACCCTGACTAAAGGCGAAAGTTACCAACCTAAAATTTGTCCTTGTCGAGTACGATATTTTATTAACCGTGAAAATGAAATATGTTGGTACCCCGTAGGGCTACCAATACATTTTATTTTCAAGGTGAGTAAAAATTATTATATTCTAAGTAAAAATGGGGACAAATTACACCTTTTTGTCATACTTAACAACACTTTAAAAGAGATTATGACATAAACAATCATTTTTAGTATATTGGATCATAGTAACTTGTACAATTCTCACAATCCCTTTTAAAACTGTATGTTAAGTATGCCAAGAAGATAAATTAATTTAATTTATATCTTATTATAAAATCAAATAAATTTTTATCTAATAGGGACTGAACATAACCTCATTATATCAACGAAAACTACTTCAATTTCGGTTTTTTGAGGATTAAATGATTCAGCCACATACAATTCCATGAACCTGCTAAGTTAGTTTTCATAAAACAGAGTCACATAAATTTGTTTGCCTATGATAATTGTAATTTCTACTTATGTCAATAGTAGCCAAACAGTATATCTAATTTAAATAGAAATTTAATAGTTCTCTTCACATATTTTCTTCCTCGTGGTCATTATTATTACAAAATTATTATCCATTTCATTCTTATAAAGGAAAACATCAAAGTCAACTTGTCTCGCTTGTATATTTACGTGTTCTATTTATTTAAAATCTGAATTATTCATGACGTAATTTTCAATGGCAAATATGGATTCGTGCGCTCCTGATGGGGCAACTATAAAATTCAATTTGCTCAAAAGTGTGGAAACGATGGAATATTAATTTTATAAATCATGGAAATAATTTGTACCGTTTGTTTCTGGCAAATATTTAAAGATGGATATTTGACTGACATAGATGGAGCTGTCATTTAATGGCCAAGAATGAATTTAAAAAATGAGAATGAAGTAAAAATTATTTTGTTAGACTAAAGTAGGTAACGATACCGAATATTTTGTATTAATAAAAGAATATCTTTTTCAAAATAAAGAGAATGTTTTATATTGTATTTTAGTTAACAAGACTGTCGTGAAACTGGAGAATAAAACATTTTTTAAATAAAAAACAAACAAAATTTGTTGTCAATACGAGGAAGGGCAAACAAAAACAAAAACAATCTTTGTTATTGTTTTCATTTCCTTAAGTAGCCCTTTTTGTATTTAAAAATTCATCAAAAACAAAAACAATGACAATCTTTGTTATTGTTTTCATTTCCTTGAATAGCCTTTTTTATATTATCAATATTGTCTAACTACAAAAATAATGTTTCTAAATATTTGGAAGGTCAAATTAAAGAAACAAAAACAATAACATTGTTTCTTTACGTCCAAAGGACATAAGAATGGATGTAAACATAAAACAAAAACACTGTCAAAAATAAATGAATTCAATGTTTGCACCGGTAAACTACGAAACGAATTGTAATTTTGCAAACAAAAATCACACATTAAAATTCTTACATAACATAATAATTATAATAACATAACAGTATCAACGCGCTTATATTCCATAAGTTATATAACCGAGCCAGTTAATATAATTTCCACGTTCATTTTTATTGCGATGACTGAGTAATGCGCAATAACTGTTCATCGATTTTTTGATTAAACATTGGGGTAAAAACAAAAGCAGAGAGAGAAAGAGAGAGAAAAAACGAGCACCTGCACATTTATTGCCGAGCTTTGAATTGTTCGTTCAACAATTTTTTTTTTCACGATTGCCCCGGGAAATTAAAGCTGATTCGTATCAACTCATTGAGTGCAAACCAAGTTATCTGCTCGACATTGCCCGCAGGTGACTTGATTTGTTTATGTTAGCGGTCATTAAACGCGAAAGTACGAACGCGCGGGTAAAAAAGATATCCGGTCGGATTGCATTAGCGACATTGGAGTGCGCCCAGTTTACGTCATACCATCTAAATATGTGCGCCAAATTTCATGGAACTGAAGAATGAAACGTTTTTAATATTGTCTGTATACAAAAGTCATGTTTGTAAATATTTGGAAGGGCAAATTAATGAAACAAAAACAATAATATTGTTTGCTTACGTCCAAAGGACATAAGAATGGATGTAAATATAAAACAAAAACAATAATATTGTTTGTTTACGTCCGAAGGACATAAGGATGGATGTAAACATAAAACAAAAACAATGTTTGCTTACATTTTCTATTTTTTAAAATGTTTCGTTTGTCAGTCCTATCAAATTATGGAACTGAAGAATGAAACGTTTTTAATATTGTATAACTAAAAAACTAATGTTTGTAAATATTTGCAAGGCCAAATTAAAGAAACAAAAACAATAATATTATTTGTTTACGTCCAAAGGACATATGAATGGATGTAAATATAAAACAAAAACAAAGTCAGCTTATATTTTGTATTTTTTAAAACATTCTCGTTATTGGGTACCAGTTCCCCCCCCCCCTCCATCTATCTTACATTAAGTGGCTATTGCGCAATAAAAAATCGGAAATTTATTGCTTAGATGATTCCCAGTTTTGAGAAAGCTTCCTTAATTAATACAAAACATTGTATGTATGCAAACATTGATAATTATTCGAGTGTTCCCAGATAAACAAAGATTTTTTTTTTACAATATCATAACTCTTTGAGGCGAAGTTTTAATTACTATTCAAGTTGCATCTCATTTCTATCGATTTCACCTACAAATTATCTCTCGACGAATCAATAAAACGGATTATAAATGCAAACATCATTGAAATTCAAGTAAAATCGACAAGTTGGAAAGGTCGCGGATTGTCTATTAAATTAAAATCAGAAAATCATTAATGCGTACACGCGAGAATTGTTATTAAATTGAAAAGATTATTTTCCAAAAATTAATTAAAGGTCATTTTTTCTTTAATTTGAAAGTCTTCCCTAAATTAGTTGTTTAATAACATGGGAGAGGGCAAATTATCAAAACAAAAACAATAACAGTTTGTTATTGTTTGTATTATGATTTAAGTAGCCTTTTTTGTATTTTAAGATAATAAAAATAAATTTGTAATTTAAAAACGTTTCCTTATTCAGTCAGGAAGAAAAGTGGTTTATTACCCTGAAAAAATATAATAAAAAATTATAAAACTGAAGAACGAAACATTTTTTCCTATGAGCACGTAAATAAACAACATTTGTATATATTTGGAAGGTCAAATGTCCAAAGGACATGAAACTGGATGAAAGTAGAAAACAAAAACAAAGTTTGTTTACATTTTGCTTTTTGAAAACGTTTCATTTTTCAGTGTCATCAAAATATTACTGTTTATAACTGTGTTTCAGACGTATATCCATCTATCCATCTATAGTTTTTTTATATCCATACATATATCCACATATATATCCATACATATTTTTTTCAAAAAGATAAATCTCTGTTTTATTTATAAATATAACACTTTCAACTAATTTCTTCGCTTTTAAAAATAAACAATAATTAATTCTATCATATTTTTCTTAATATACATTAAATAATATAATTTACATTGACACACCGATAACAAAGAATCATAATAACAAAAGATAAATTACAAATCAATGACTAATACAGATATCACATAGATATACAGATTTAATAAGTTGAATAACAAGTTGCCCCGAAGATCCCGGGGCGTCTTTTCGACTCGCTAAGTTCATTCCTAGACGAGGCCAATCAAGTGCAAGTTTTTCAGGCGGACTTATGATTTCGTGACCGAGGGGTTAATAGTGTTACACAATTTCTAATGCCACTAAATATAGGCGAGGCGAACAAAAAAGAATCTTCCTACACCTACGACACCTTGCACTTAATACTCCCCCCCCCCCCCCCTTTTTTATTTGAAACTCCTCGAGGCAAAACTGTACCAAACTCCCTCCTCCCACCAATCTCCCCCTCGGCGCTCCATCTAGCGGCGAAAATACCGAAACAAGCCGATATCTCCCGCGTTGGCCTACATTTGATATCCGCAAAATGCAGGCTGGGTCGCACGAAAGTTAATTGTTACCACCGAGAGGAAAACTTTCCGGATAATGAATGAACACTTGCGCGGTGGTATGGGGGGAAGGGAGGGGTGTAGGGGGAGGGGGTAGGTACACAAAGAAAGGCCGGAAAAAGTGGGCATTGAATCGCGACCACAAATCATTCGATACGCAAAGTTGTTATCAATGAATCAAGGCGCGGCGCCGAAAAGCGCGGTACAAATTTATCGCCGTTTACAATAACCGGGTGTCGCGGCGCGCATCTCCCGGGGCAATAACGATGTCAAAATGTTGTCGAAAAATACATATTTTTGCCGCGACGCGGGGTAATAAATTAAAACCGGAGGAAGAATGAACGTTGTCGTTTGAAAATTGGCGCGCTTTATGGTGTTAGGGAAACTGAATTCCAAGTTTGTTTTGGCGCTCGGTCCGCTAGGCGGCGCTCGTAAACCATTTGCAAGACAGTTTACTATAACTTTACACTCTTGTGAGTTTGATTCAGCCCTGTGACACGAAGTTGATCGACGGTGTGCTTAACTTCCTACGCGGGGTGCGCTCAATTTATCAAAAATCTTTTTGATCTATAAAGCAATTTCTCAAAAATAATATCATCAAAAATTCATTGAATCAAAAATTTGTTTGATATAAACTCCAAATTATCAATGCGTCATTTGATCAAAAATTCAGTTAATACAAAAGTCATTATATCTAACCCACAGTACGCGTTGAAGCATCGTTTTATCAAAACGCGCCTTAAATCAAAACATTATGTCATCATAACGTCAAATTATCAATGCGTCATTTGATCAAAAATTCAGTTAATACAAAAGTCACTATATCTAACCCACAGTACACGTTGAAACGTCGTTTTATCAAAACGCGCCTTAAATCAAAACATTATGTCATCACAACGCCAAATTATCAATGCGTCATTTGATCAAAAATTCAGTTAATACAAAAGTCACTATATCTAACCCGCAATTCACCTTAAAGCTTCGTTTGATCAAAACACGCCTTAAATCAAAACATTATGTGACCACAACGCCAAGTTATCAATGCGTCATTTGACCAAAAATTCAGTTAATACAAAAGTTACTACATCTAACCCGCAGTTCACCCTAAAGCTTTGTTTAATCAAAACACACCTTAAATCAAAACTTCACGTCATCACAACGTCAATTTATCAATAGGTCATTTGATTAAAATTTCATTATTTACATTTATTAATTCATATAAAATTTTTATTACAAAGCGCTGACCGTTTAAATGATAGACAGTGATTGTTCTGTGAAATATTTGTATGCTTTCCACTACCATTTCAGTTTTCCGATAGATGGCACTGCTATAACATTACTCTGAATGCTTACGGGATCGGGTGATTCCGAAATCGATTCCGAAATCATGTGTTCTAAAACATAGGTTGATTTTTCCAATATTTCCTATGAAAACATTGCCGTCTATGAATTAAAATCGTAACTTAAATTTTGTTTTTCAATCTTAGTTGAATATATACATAATGAAAATTTAGACATTTGCGTGTATTGATAAAAAGAAGTTTCTTCGAAAATATATATGTTGATGGAATACACATCTATATACATTGCGTTTTAGATTGAATGGAAAGCAGATAGAATGAATTTTTGATCAAATGACGCATTGATAATTTGGCGTTGTGATAACATAATGTTTTGATTTAAGGCGCGTTTTGATTAAACGAAACTTTAGGGTGAACTGCGGGTTAGATGTAGTAACTTTTGTATCAACTGAATTTTTGATCAAATGACGCATTGATAACTTGGCTTTGTGATAATTTGGAATTACGATAAAATGAAGTTTTTGATTAAATAACTTTTTGATACATTGAGCGCACCCCTCCTACGCAGCCTACAAATTTTAAGAGATGGACGAATGTCAGCCAGCGCTCGCATCGGAGATTAATCGAATTAAATTTGTAAACATTGAATTGTTAGAGAGGTTACAGAAATGAAATAAGATGACATTTGTGAAGACGAAATGGACATATATATAATAAAAACACGTTAAAAACTGAAAAACACCGGTACCGCCGCAATCAGCCGATAGCTTTTAATGTTTACATAACATAATTATCTTAAGCTTCAGCCATGTTGGTCTTCCGTGACCACGTGACTACATGGACGAGTGACTGTTAGCGCCAACAGGCGGATAGGAAATTAAGAAATTGAGAGATGTAATAGAAAAGCATATGACGTGTCACAGGGCTGATTTGATTCTTTTGGAATCTCGATTCTTTAGATATGTTCACCTCGATTCTTTTGTTATATATGATCAACGAAACGCGGAATTACATAAATGACATAAAATGACAAATTAACTTACCAATTTATTTATTTAGCATTGACAAGCAACTTTTTACTTACGCTTAAGATTACATTTGAAAAGTAAACATGAAATGACGAAACATTAGCGACAGGTTAGGTTATATGCTCAAATATCGCCGACCAATTACAAGCAAGTTCGGCCATGTTGCCTATTTCAACAGGGGGAAAAATAAATGAAGTGCACTACTAATTTTTTGGTTATTATTGACATGGGTAGAAATTATAATTATCATAGGCAAACAAATTTATGTTAGTCGAATTTATGAAATTTTGATGTAACGTTTAAATATTCATTTTAGACAGTTGATGTAACGTTTAAATATTCATTTTAGTCGATTTAATATCTAGGTCCTTCTGCAAATAAAATAAATTCTTACTAAATTAATTAAAAATTGCTAGATAAACTCATTGGTATTCTTCACTCAAAATTGGTATTCTTTTCTCACCGTGTACAGTGCATTTTATATCAGGAGTGCAAGCAAGTCTCTACTGTTTTCAATAAAAGAAATTTGGACAGCCCCGTTGACGTTGAACGATGTGAAATTGCTCGTTGAGTTACTCCCAAGGAAAGTGCAAGTTCTTGTAAGGACACTTTCGGCCTTCCCACTAAGTTCTTGGTCTTCGAAGCCACATTAACGGTTCTTCAACTTTTATTCACTGATGTTTCAAGGTCGTGTGTTGTCAATGAACGTCCAAACTAACAATGACACCTTTCACTGACTACTATACAACCATAATTTAATGGCGCCACCTTACGTCAAACAGCGGAGACTTGTGCGTAGACTTAATAACATTATAGATGATGTTTTTCATAGATATAGATAAAGATAATTAAGTATAAATTACTTTAGAAAGTGGCACACTTCAAATTAAATAAATAATATAATTTTATATTCGTATGGTTAGTTAGTACACTGAGAAAAAAGAAATAGTAAAATTTCATATTAATTTAAGGATATCTCTGAATAGTGAAATATTTTCCTACAAAGAATAGTAAAAATAGTAATAATAAAAGCCATTTTTAATATTTTTGTATTAACAACTAGTACCTAGCTACTAAATTTTACTATTATTTTTAATAAAAACACTTAATCTTCTTATATATCCTCCAAATTAGTATAAAAAATAGTAATTTATGATATTTCTCTTCTTTCAATGTAAATTGGGTAATATGCATGAAGATATACTATCTCAAGTTAGCAAAAGTTGTCATCATGACACCTGTTAATTTCTTCAAAAGTATGCCCACTTTACCAAAAATGTTGATAATTTTTATAAGTACCTTTTCTCTCCTGGTAAACACAAGATTTGAACTTAATATTCCCCTTCAGTCGCGTCACTTTATTGACGTGAGTAAATTGCCATTCGACCAATAACAAATTAAGTCCAAAGTTAAACTTTGAATATAACTGCCGTTATAGTTTAACCGGCGGTTTAACTTATTATCAATCAGATAGCAGTGTTTGATGTTAAAGTGATTAAACTTGTCAACTAATTCAATATCTTGAGTTCAAATCCTTGCAAGGATTTGGCGAACAAATTTATGCTCATCATCATATATCACTTGTGTTCAATTATTTTCAATATTTATGTGTCAAAATGTGGATACTCAAAGTACTGATTTAATAATAATAATAATAATAATAATAATATTATTGTATTATATATATTAATATTATTATTATTATTGTTATTTATTTTGTACTAAGAGGGACAAAAGTTTGCAATTATAAAAAATTGCAAGCAGAACGGAAAAATTGTATTCGCTTTAATAGATAAATAAGTTTATCTACCAATTTTTAATTAATTTAGTAACAATTTATTTTATTTACAGAATGACACACATATTAAATCGATTAAAATGAATATTTAAACATTACACAAACTGTATGACTGATCCAACCATACACTTATCTATTTGGAACCGAACATAACCTCAATCTGTCATCGAAAACTACTTCCATTTCACTGCCTTAAGGATTAGATAAATTTGTATGGCAGATTCAGCAGATACAATATATATAAATTGAAAATGAACTAGCTTTAAATTATAATTTCTACTCGTGTCAATAATAACCAGAAAATATATCTAATTTAAATAGAAATATAGTAATGCATTTCATATAATTTTTTCGTTTATGACTCGTGGTATGTTCATTAAAGTTTGATAATAATTCATACCTTTGCTGTATTATTTACTCATCGAATGAATGAAAGCCAATTACAAAAGAAAAGCTGTTTTCGTTGTTGATTCTGATATCACTGCCGCGGTGTTTAATCGTTTGTAGAATTGTCAAGTGGACTTGCATTATTTCAGCTTCATTAATGAATGAATCCTTCCGATGAATCGATCATCGTTTTTGCATCGAGTTATGAAACTGTAGTGGATGCATACGTTTTTGAAGTCAAATGCAAATTTGTAAACTCACTTGTGAATTGTAATTTCCATAGTAATACAATTAATTTATTGAAGTGATAAGAAATGAAAATGTAAATAAATTACGGATTAACTTTTTTTTAAATTGATTGAACATGATTAAATATTGATGAATAATTCTATATTATTTGTCAAATATACAGGTCAATGTAATATATATAAATATATTATATATACAAAATATGTATAATATATGGAAAGTAAAATATTCTATTGTTTTTTAATAGTTTGAAATATTTCAATTAAATTACTTCATATAATATTAAAACAAAAAATTAAGATCAAATTTGAAGTATTTTTATAAACTGTAAAATAACCTTTTCTTTTAATTTTTTTATTATTTGTTTGATTTAAAGAGTTTATATACAAAAGCAAAGATATTAAATGAAACATTTCGAAATTAATTAATAACAAAAAAATTAAAATAGATATTAATATAACGTATATATAAAAAAAAAACTCATTACTTGAATAATGTTAAATCATAACAGATGTATTAATTTAAATCTTACACCTTTAAAAATTTATAACTGAAATATGTTCATATAATTATAACGCAATTATTACTAATTTTAACGAATTATTAATTTATTTTATGTACATCATCTTTTCATTGTCAATCTTCAATGTTAAATAAGAAAAATAAATATCTACTTTCAGTTTGTGATATTATAAATTGTATAATTTAAAATTCATATTTAACTTTTATGTTATTAAATAACAATTCTAAACAAACAAGTCATTAAGGAATTTAACACATGATTTTGATAAACATAATATAAAAATACATCTTTTAAAATAAATTAATTCAACGTGAAGTGTTTTATTTATAAATACTGATAACAAAATGCATTAATTATACACAATGCATCATTAACGGATATTCTTATGTTTATCTCTTAAAGTATACAAACATTTCTCATTAATTTTTTTTTAATAACGTTCATCCACCTCAGAAGTTGATTCTTGTAAAAGAAAATTTTTTAAAAGTGAATCTTAATAATAATAATAATAATAATAATAATAATAATAAATTTTATTTTCATATCATATTATGCATGAAAAAAAAAAGTAAATATACATAAGATGACATAAAATTATATTTTCCAATACTGCAGTTAGGAAAAAGAAATAAATAAAAATATTATAAAACTCACGTAAACATTTATATATGTCCCATATATACTATATATAACACATACTTCAATATGCACTATATTTACCTCGTACATTCATTATATATGACATATATATGGTCAAATATATGCACTACATGTCACATATATACTTCATATAAACACCATATATAACACATATGGACTTTATATATGCACCATATTTACGCGTACATTCTTTATATATGCCCTATATATAGTCGCATATATACTATATATATGTCTCATATATGGTCCCATATGTACTATATATATGCCCCATATATGGTCGCATATGTACTATATATATGCACTACATGTCACAAATATACTTAATATAAATACCATATATGACGCATATGTACTTCATATATGCTTCATATGTGACATATATGCTAACATACATGGGACATTTAAGCAGTGCAAATCATATATATCACATATATATGCGACATATATGCAACATATATGTTGATTTTTACATGGGAAGGCACGCTTATTTATATCCTGATATGTCAATAATTGAAATATATAACTATTCAACGACACACGATGGGAAGTAAATAAAAATATTAAAAAGTCTGCCCTACATTGAATGTGACGCACGTTTATTTATTTATTTATTTACCCTTGTATTATATAACGTTTAAATATTGGTATTTTTGAGATCAAAATATATTTGAAAATACAATTTTGTTATTATTATTATTGTTGATAATATATATTTAATTTTAAATGTTAATAATTGCTTGAAATTCGTTCAATTTCTATGACCAAAATATTTAAATTATTATTATTATTATTATGGAAATCATTTTAAATATGGACGACTAAACAATGTAAACCGCGGCAAAATTCTTTCGAAATCTCAACGGTAACGGAGTGAAAAAAAAAGAAAAAAAAAGAAAAAAGAAAAAAGAAAAGCCGCGGCGCTTAACCCGGGCCGAATTGGCGTGGGACATTTCCCGCGCGTCGGACAAGTGCGCGCGGCGTCTACGTCGGGCGTCATCTCGGGCGCCGTCGTATCTTCGCGAGCTTCTCGGCGCGCGAGTCGAGTCGCGCCATGCTCGTTTGGGCGTGAACGAGAGAATCGGGGAGAAAGCGGCCGCGGCGGCGCGGGGCGACGGGAGGGGGGGAGGGGTGGCGAGCCGAGCCGAACGAGCGCGCGCGCGCGCACGAGGAGGCGCGTTTCGCGAAAGCGGCGGGCCGCGCCGGCAACCTTTTAGCGACGATTCAGAACAACAGAATGCGTTATTCGCGCCACGTAATACCGGCCGGTGTTATCCACGTCGAACGCCGACCGCGCCGCCCGCTCGACTTTTCCCTATCTTTCCGCCGGATTCGCCGTAGAAAAATCCTTATTTTTTTTTTTTCTCTTTAAATTTCTCGACAATTTTACTCGTTGACTGTCCGCAATTATGCCCCCTCCCCCCCTCCCCCTTTTGGAATAGCCAACACCCATGGCGTCTTTTAAATTATTATTGTTGTTATTGAAATTATTACGAGTCGCTCGGTGTTTCTCGCAAACGATTATTTGTCGATACAGCAAATGAATGCAAATGATAGTAAAAACGATCGAATGAAATTAATTTACTACTATTTTGGTTAAAAATATTCACTTTTTTTAACGCATCCATTAAATCGGTACAAAAATAGTATATTCATGACGTTTCGTACTTTTGATTAAAATCTACACATGTCTCATATCTCGTGGTTATTTTGATTATTATCCCGAGTTATAATTATTAGTGTGTCTATAATTAATAAAATTATACAACGAATTGTTGTAAACAATCGGATTAATGATATTGATAACTTGATTACTTTATATAAATAGGTCGTTTGTGTGAAAAAATAGTGCGTTCTACAAATGTAATCATTTTTGCCTAACGGTCATTTCTCTCCTCTTTTTCAAAATAACGCTTTATTTAATTGTTTCATCTCGTTATTATTATTTTGTCATTTTTCCGTCAACCCCCTCGAAACTGCCAGAAAATTCGGGAAATTCGGGAATATTAATAATCATCGGCCCTTCCGAGAACGTGCACGACACTGCCGATAGCATTTCGGTTTTTCGTCGGTAACCCGATCTCCGCCGAGGGATCCTCGTGTGAAACAATGAGCGAAACGCTTTGGGATTGCGAAGGAAAAGAAAAAAAAAAGAGGATAGAGAGTGCTCGAAGGGGCGGCTTGTCAAAACACCTGAAAGAAAATGGCAAGGGTTTGACGCGAGGTCCGAAAGAGCGAAAGAGATAGAGCGAGAATAGTATGACCCGTCGAAAACGAGAAAAACAAACGTTTTTTTTTTCAATTCCTTAAATTAAAAAAGGACGAATAATTCGGTTCACATAAGTGGCATCCTTTTGGAATTTAAGTGCTCGTGCTGGACCACGGTAGAAATAAAAACGTGTTTGAACAAAGATAACAAACACTCGTACGTCGCTGTCTCGAGCGCGCGGTCCTTATTACGTCACGGGTTTACCCCGCAGTGCGTTTACCTCGCGAGCGGATAAAGGACCTAACCGAGGAGGGGGGGGGGGCAGGGATCCACCGTGAAAAAGTGGCGAAAATTTCGTGGAACCGACGCGTAAACATGTGATGAACAAATGCCGGGTTAAAGGGAGAAGACGAAGAGGGGGATACTTCGCCTCAAATAGCCGGAGAGTTGTAAAATATATATAAAATAAATAACTACACACACATACAAAGTAATTATGTGTATGTACTTGTGCACACATAAACACACCTCTCCGACTCTCGTCGTCGGTTTTTAAAACGAAATGCAAGAAAAATAAAGGAGAGGATGTTTTGAATAAAGAGAAAGAGGGACGAAAAGAGGCAGTAAAAGGAAAAAGAAGAAAGAGATGGGAACAAAGGACGTTTTGGTGTTGGCGAAAGCGACGTCCCTTTTGGCGGGCGACCGTGGCTTCGCGTGCACACCGCGCGTCGGTGTACGTGTGTACAAGAGCACACGCGCGCGCGCGGGCGCAAGGGGTATGCCCGCCGCTTGAGCACGCGCGCGCGCGCTTGTTTGTGTATGTATGCATATACGTATACGCGCGCGCGCGCCATTTTCGCGTGGAACAGCCGTTGGACAGATGGCGGCGGCGCACGGCCACTAACCTACAAATGTCCGCGTCGGGCTCCTCGGTGGTTTCGACGATTTCCTCGAGCAAGATCCGATCGTCGGCCGTGGCAAACACTGACATATCCTCGTCCGTGGTGAGCGCTTGATCCCGCGCGGGGATATGACCCACATCGGCGCCGCGCACGCACATGCACACACGCACTAAGGGCCGCGGGCCGCGCACATGCACGCGCGATCGACGACGACCGACGGCGACCGACGACCACGACGGCGACGCAACGAAACGCGGTGGCGGCGGCGGCGGCGGCGGGGCACTCCTGCTCTCAGGCGAGGTTACCGCAGGGTCGCTCCGAGTGCGCGCACCGCCCGGACTGAGCCCAAGCAATGGCGATCTTGGCGGGAAACAGCTGAGGCCCCCACACGAGAGAGCGACCAGTCGCAACGGCTCCGCACCAAGCGCAATCACTACCGCTCAACAGCCGAGCATCGCCAGACGTGCGCGACCAAACGCCGTCAGGCGGCGCCACCCGTAAGCCATATGCGGGCGAGAGCGCGTCGCGCCGTTTCGGCGGCCTTTCCGCTTTGACTCGAGCGTCCGCGCTCTCGCCCGCGAGCGCCGCCGACCACCCCTCCCTCCCCCCCTCACCCCTCGCCACGGCCCCGCTTACCCCTCGGCCCTCGTGCCGCCGCCCGCCAGCCACTCTTCGCTCCTCGGCCGGACCACCTTACGCCGCCGACGATGCGCTGCTCGGCCTCGAAAACGTTTTTAAACGTATGGGTCCTTTTGCTTTTGTTCAATTTTTCATTACAGTTGAAAGCAAAATGAAATGAAATTATATTTTTCGATTTTTTTTTATTGGAATTGTTTGTTGTTTTATGAAAATGAGCATGTAAGGCCGGTGGTATTTGGGTTGCCATTTGGTTTCATTGGTTTTTGAAGAAAAGTTTTAATTATGTTGAGAAAAGTCTTTTCTTGTTAGGGTTTTTAACTATACTTAATATTTGAATATTGTAATGTGTGTAAATTATTCTTTATGTTATTTATATTATTCATTATTTAATGTTACATTTATATATTATAATAATAATATATTAATTAATAAATAATTATAAGTTAATTCTTTATATATAATCATATGACTATATAATAATGTTAGGTTTTTTTGGAGATTTGATTAATTATACAAATAATTAAATTAAATTAATTAGAGACAAGTCCAATTTACTATATCAGATTATATTATATGATATGGTAAATATTTTTTAAGTATTAAATGTCCGCTTTATAATATTTATATTATATTGCATTTATATCTAAAAATATTTACAAAATATTGTACAACAGTATTACATAAATATATGGAAGTGAAGAATTATTTTTTTTTTAAATTTAACAAGAAAAAACAATGTTTGCAAACATCTGGAAGGAAAAACCAACGAAACAATAAAAATATTGTTTATTTACATACAAAGGACATGAAAATAGATGCAAAAACAAAAACAAAGTTTGTTTACATTTTGTATTTTGAAAACATTTCATTTTTCAGTACCATATAAATATTACAAAATGTTTATAAGATAAAACAAAAATGTTAAACATGCGGAAATTTGAATATTTAGACAATTATTTTTATTTTTTGAAGAAAATATTGATAAAATATCACATAAATGTAAAGCCCTATTGGGGATAATATATTATAATTTTTATTTATTTTATGTATTATATATTTTATTTATATTAAATATAAATATAATATAATTTTATATAAATACAAAGTAAGTAAAATTTACAAACTATACATAGGGTATTTATAAATAAGCAATAAATAATAAAATATATACAATATTTAAGTAACATAAAAATATGCTCAGTATAATAATTCAAACAGATATAATTTACATAACACTTATTTAACCTTGTATAAATAGTTGCAAATATTATTTCAATACTTTAAAAACATTTATATATATTTTTTAATGGTTTGAAATATTTTTCTAATTGTAATATTAAACGGGGTAGCTTTTATAAGTAGGTGTATAATCTGGTTATAGTGAGCAATTGTTAAATCTAACATCTGGAGGTCTCGAGTTCAATTCTCTATTATGAATTTTTAAATATTTTCAATAACAATTATTAAAAAGCATTAAAATCGATTACTGAAGACTTTTCACTTTTTAATTATGTATTAAACCAATTGTAAAATATATTCCTTAACAATTTCACATTTTCTATAATAAATTTATAACAAATATTCTTACATTTTTTTAAAAAAAGTCCTAAAAATTATAAAGGATGAAATCACTGATTTTACAACTATTTTTTGTTCATTGTTTCAAGTGAAGTCGATTATATCATGAAAAATTAATTAAGTTATTAGTAAACGAAATCCAATCAAATGCGATTAAAGAAGCAAATTGGTTAAATTAATTATACAAATACATTAAACTTCACGTGCGTATTGGAATTGAACTGACTTTTCATGACTCTTTTTATAGCGTACACTGAAAAGATAGTTACAATAAAATTTGAAACTTTTTATATTAATTTTGGAATACCTTGGAAGAATGAACATTTTTACCACTAAAAGTAGTAAAACGGACAATCATAAAGAGTTATTTGTGATGTTTTAATTTCAGTATTATTTATGGCACAAAAATATTTATTTTTCCAATATATCCATAAATTGATACAAAAAAAAAAGTGGATGGAAAATTCCATGGAAAATTTCTGAGGGGATATAACGTTAAAAACTCGTGCCTAATACCTTCCAATATCTCCGGAAGGTTCCATGTGGGAACTCGTGAAAAAAATACTTAAATGGAAATGTTTTTGCCAAATCTTAAGGGTCAGTTTGTTTAAACTTGTTAATTTACATAATTTATGGCAGCTAAAGAGGCAAATCAATTTAGTTAAGTATTTTTTAGATCCGCGACTTGGGAACAGAGGTTCAATTCTCAGTTAGGAATTTTTTGTTGACAAAATTGTTAAATTTTTAAAAAAAAAATATTAATTTATAGTAATTAATTAATTGTAAAACTAAATAATTGATATAATTGATAAGTGTAATTTACATTACCCTATATAAAAATCAAAATAAATGTGCCATATAATTTGCATAAATGTGACATATATGTTTGGCAATTTTTCTATTTTAAATTAGAAAAATTGCCGCCCAAATTATTATTAATAAATGTTTTATAAAATAATACTTAATTTAAAAAAAAAATTTTAGTATAAAAATCTATAAAATCGTATATCTCATTATCACGCAACATTCATATTTGGCGCGCGATAAGATGCCCGCGCAATTTATCCAAACAACTGCAACTTCACGTCGAACCCCGTTTAATAAGAATTAAATGAAATAGCGATCTTTGAATCTCGGGAAGTGACACTTTCTCAAATTACATTTTAACAAGCAAAGCAAACCCAATGATTCTTTCACTTTTAAATTACATTGTATCCAATTATATTACAATTCTGCCCGCTAATTATCTCTGGGTACCATGACGACGTTTTTGACGCGCATATCCCACCCAACGAAGAATCAAAATTCCATTCTAGTTCCCCGAATTCGACCACCTCTCTCGTTCATTTACATGCCACTAGGTGGCAGTACCGTCCAGCAGCGCTCGAGAATTAATTCCCACCGCTGAAACGCGACGTATTTTTAGTACATTAATTAACCGCAGTCTGCGTCGTCGGAGCGTTTTCTGGTCAACTTCAATAACGTATTTTACAACGAAATTCCAGTCTGAAGCTATTGAAAGTTGATACGCCGGTACGAGGAGCGGGCGCGGCGGCCAAGTGAATCGGCTTGGACGCCAGCTGCTCGCAACACCGGCGTACGTGCGCGCGGGGGACCCCGCCTATAGCGAACGGAGTGCGACTGCGCGGTGAGACGGACGGGCAACGGACTCACTGGCGCGTACGCGCAAGCCTCCCCCCCCCCCCCCCCC
>JABFPN010000966.1:0-35196 GCA_022817305.1 Leptoteleia sp. ZL-2020
GTGTATCACTTATAATTTTTGGGAATTTTTTCTATACACATTGTATAGTATTCTATGTTTATAGAACTGTATGCATTACATATACTTAGTTTTTCCATAAATTATTACAGTTACACCTACAGAGTACGTATATGTTCAATACCCCAGAATTTATTGATAAATATACTATTTCATTTTTCTCAGTGTGGAATACATTTGAAGAAAAACGTTAATAACATTTGAGAGGGGAAAAACTGAAAGGACTTACCGGACAATCCAACAAAATTGTTGTATTAAAATTGTAAATTTGTGACCATTATGATTATTGCAACACTCCAACATTGTTCTTCACTGTACGACATAAAATGATAAATTTTGTGGTATGGTATCAATGTTATGTTAAAGTAATTCGTCACCATCCAAAGACAGTTATAACTGTAATTCAAAGATGCCATCAGCGCGGAACAAATTTTTATTCAAGAATAAAATTTTGCCTTCGAAAATTTGTCTCAATGAAATTACAGCAGTGCCCGTAATCGCGCAACTTTTAAGAATGTCTCGGCAGAGGCCGAAACTAAGTTGGGAAATGTCTTTTGTCGGGCGCGGGTAACCCTTTTCGACTTTCCGATAGCAATATGAGGAAATCCAACGCGCAAAATCCGCCGTTCCATCCATTCGTACGTTGGATGTATTATCCAGTAGAGCGTCTACGACACCCTTTTCTCGGAATGGCTTGGGGTTAGCAAATAAACGGGCGTCGCAAACGGCCATTGCCATATTTTTCTGGCCCACCCCCTTCATCCTCTTTTGTTCCTCGATTCGTTTTCTTCGGTGCGCGTTGTACTGCCATTTCCACTGAATTAGTCGAAGTGTCGTTTCGGCGATAGAAAAAAAACAAAAAAAAAAAAAAAATAAAAGAAAGAAAGAAAAGGAAGGCGAAGGGAAAAAAGTATACACAAGTTGCTTTCCCGATGACTGGCACGTCAAGGTTGAACTGGAATCGATTGTTTCTGTTTCGCTGATACAAGCGAGTTAGTGATTCTATTTACGCGCGAGGATCGCACTTTCCGCTCCAACTTTGGAACTTCCCTCGTCGTTTACCCGACGCTTGTTACGGTTCCGTGTTTGTTGACGCGTTTCTTCGTCCGTACATACAAGCGGGAATTAAATTCGCACCGTTTCTGCATTCAAATCTTCGACAGCCTCTCGTTTCTTTTTTTTTTTTTTCATTCCTTTTTAACAACGGAACTAAATTATCCTAATTTGGCCAATACAAAATTCATATTAAATTATTCCTGCAGTTATAAAAAGTCACATGCTAAGCACCATCCTTTATACCAATTGAAATATTAATGAAAGAAAATTAAAACAAGACGTATACTGGATTAAAACTTTCTCTTTTCGGATAACGAGTTTCCTCGACAAAATTGAAATTGGGTCAGATGAATTTGGGAAAGGAAATCTTTAGAAGCAAACTTTATGGTCAGATAATTGAAATTAGAAAACAGCAGGCAACGATTTAGTGACACTGAGAAAAATTTGTTTATGTTGTGCAACTCATGGTGGCGGAAAAAGGGGATCGATCCCGCCATTAGCTCCAAATTTAAGATAAGGACTAGCGCCTGCGCGACGGTATATGGAAGAAAATTTGAAAACGTATCGTGGATAATCCGACAGTTCGTTATGGCCTTAAGAAATTGACCGAGTTAACATTTAAATAATAGCCCTATTGAATGAAAAAAAGCTCGCGTCAGTTCCGAAGCTTGGCGCCCAATTAAAGTGGCAGTTTTCCTCGCCAGGCGAAATTAACCTCGGCGTCAGTTTAACACGAAGGAAAATGTTAATTCTTAAAGTTACGAAACTCACTTCGCGCAAGCAAACCTGAACTCACGTGTAAAATTAAGGGGGCGAATAATTTGAAAGCCGCCCTCCCCCGCCCCCTCCAGAGTCTGCCTGTCTTCTTCTTTGACCGCAAATTTATCAATTGTGGGATTAGTTCTTTTGTGCTATCTGTTCGAATTTTTTGCCTAGACTAATAAGAAAGAAAGAAACGCCCGGCGAAAGAAAGTCAAGATGGTTACGGAACATCAAGACGCTTGAAAGATTGATTAGTTTCTTTGATACTTTGTTCCAGAGACACGCGGTTGACGTCTTGTCTTCGATTTTGCATTGGGTCGGACACGAGAAAAAGAGGAATGAAGAGATTCTGTACTTTTTGTCGCGTCTTCTGAGCAAGTTG
The DNA here is from genome assembly GCA_022817305.1 of Leptoteleia sp. ZL-2020. NCBI lineage: Eukaryota > Metazoa > Arthropoda > Insecta > Hymenoptera > Scelionidae > Leptoteleia > Leptoteleia sp. ZL-2020. Next base: position 2,219 of record JABFPN010000966.1, read on the forward strand.
TGTCGTCAATCGGATTTGTAACATGCTCGAGTTTCCCTGAAACCACTGTGAATTTTTCATGCCAGCGGATTTACGCCAGCTGCAAAATTTAAAAGCGATTTAACCGAGAAGATATATCACAATAGCAGAATCAAAAATTAAACAGTCATTTTCGTGGATCTAAGCTAATAAAAACGTTAGCTTCGATGACTCATGAAAATATCCATTATAATTTGGAGAAGGTGACAAAACATGTAAGATGATATTTCTAATCTCAAAATCGCAAATTAACCATTTAGTTTATATGTCACCATAACATATATTCTGCCATTAATACCGCATACATACAATTTTATCTGGAAATATACTAAATTTTACTACTTCCGAAATAGGATTATTTTCCATTCCATCTTTTTTTCAGTGCAGTGTACAAGATTTAAATTATTCATTTCAACTACACTATGCGGAAAAGCAATCGTCGAAATTGGCGGACAAAAAGGTCCTCCTTTATTTTCTCATTTAGAAAATTTGTCGTGGTTCTAAACTGCTAATGTCATTACAAGAATTTGAAATCTATACTACTTTATCTTTTGGCTCGTTTGTGAAGGTCGACTTTGCTTTGAGTGTAGATAACATCGGTCACAAGGCAAAATACTTGTGTATATTAGTATCCTTTAACCTTCCCTCATTATCCTTTCGTAATCGCAAGATTAAGTAAAGTCAATAGTGATGGACTGACCCACATTACACGACAAAACATTACACATTCGCGTATAGCTAGCCTAATTTCGATACCGCGTCTCAAAACAAAACATCCACTCGATAATAAAGTGTGCCATTAATTCAGAGCTTGACATAAGTCCGCAATAAGAGCGTTATTTTCATAAATGATTGTTTTTTATTTGATCAGCGGGTTCTTCCCGGCGGGAAATAATGAAAAGCGAGCCGCGATTTGATCGATAAAAACATCGTTGACTTAATTGCACGAGTGGAATCTTGACAAACGAATTTTAATTTTCTTCCGTACTTTTGTTCGGGCAAATTTCATTTCGAAAAGTGCTTATCGCGTCAACAACGGCGTATTTGCTTTTCGCCCCCAAAGACGAAATTAAAGCCCCTCATGGTCTTATTAATTAACTTTAACCGTTTCTAAAATTTTCGGTGCATCCTGGGGTGAGAGGTATAATCAATACCCCGCCGAAGGGCTTCTTACTTGTATCAAAGTTGCGCTTATAATTACTGCTACCGCAATTACCAATATCAAGTTAGTAATAATATTTATTGGATAATTAACTAATTGAAAAGTATAGGGAAATTAAGCAATTTCTGATCAGGCGAAGCTATGTGAGAAAACATTTTTTTGTCGCTCCACAAAAATTGCAATATTTATAAACTAACCGAGCGAATGTATACAATAAAATTGACCCGTCAAAACAAAGCTATTTAATTGCATGTCCATATATTATAAATGCAATTGATATATTCCAGTTTTATACATACGTATAGCTATACGTAATAGTATAACGTTTAAAGTCAGTAAATTGTTTTTTTTTTAAACAGTAAATTTTTATGTCGTACTTCTTTCAGTGACTTCACCTAAAAATACAGAATTTCACGTTTGAGAAAAGTAGTTAAATTTACATTAAGATTTAATTTTCGTACAACATACCAGGAATTTTGCAAAGCCTTGTATGTAAAGCATTAATCTGCTTTAATACATTACATTAATGTATACGAATATGTAAGATACATGTAACGTAAATGTTCCATATGGAAGTACATACGCAACATATGTAACGAGATTATAAAATACTTCATAATGATAAGAAATTATAACAGTATTCAAAGTAAAAGCAACAATGAAACTAAGCAACCATATAAAGCTAATGAAATAACAAATGCAGTTTAGTCATTTCCCGCAAATGTAATATTATTCGTCGATAAATAAACAGGTATAACAATTTTTCATTAAAATAATTTCTTCTGTATGTGAGTTTAAATGAGATTAATAATCATATTTAAATACAATTTAACTTGGCTTAACTATTTACTAGATGTTATTTCATTATAGCAGAACAAAAACAAATTCTATAAGACGAAAATAAAATAAAACGTCACGTTAAAAATATTCATAGACGGAACTTATAATCATTTTAAAATCTAGAAAAGAATAATATCTTGCCCAGTCAAGAATAAAAGAATAGTTTTATTTTCCATTCATTGTATGAAAATAACGTACGCTTTCTAAATATTTCTATAATTTGTTCGCGATCATTCAAAACGACTTAAAAACCATGAAACGGGCACATTTGAAATTCGACAAATAATCATGGAAGAATTCCAAATTCATTGGATTGTACATTCGATTTTGAGATGCTTTTCAAGTTGGATATTGTGTTCGGGCTTGGATGAGAAGAAAGTGGATCTTTCAAAGAGAATGAACGGCGGTCATTTCTGCTCTCGAACACGTTCTTGAGTCTCCAGCACCGGCATGAAACTCGTTTGAAGCAGGTTGACCCTGTTTCCGCACGATCCAAATTACTCCGTAAACTGGACGGGACAAAATAGCGAGATACCGGATCGGTTCACTGTGATTCCAAGTAAAAAAAATGAATAAAACCTATAAACTAGAGTGGGACTTGAAATAATATCCGCCGCATAACGTTGCACTTACGAAAGCTCATATTTTACTTCAATCAAATAGAGGGGTCTACACAAATTACAACCACCGAACTTGTATGCCGAACAAAGTCATTATAATTCCATCCCTATTTCCATTATTTCATTAATACTTTTTCCCATATTTCTTTCATTACAAAAATAAAATTGCGGTTAAATGAAAAGTGCCTACTTTCAATCAAAGAATTTATTCACTGATTGTAAAATTCATCGTCTAAATATTTGATGTTGAAAGAAAGTTTTTAAAGTAGAATCAGTGAATTACAATGGAATGAAAAATATTTTTAATGAGAAAGAATTTATTAGACCATATAAAGAATTATATGATAAATGTACGAAAATCTTTTTCAGTAGTAATAATTATATTGTTTTCAATTCCTGGATTGTAATAATTGAAAGGTACCGATTTCAAATACTTTCTTAACGTGCGAAGTAAAATATTTATACATTTACAATTGGTAAAAATAATAATACAGATTAAGTAGACTGACACGTTAATTTTACATGATTCGTTATGTAATATTTTGCATCTATCAAAAATGAATTATCCACTAATAAGCATAATAAATTAATAATGTTTGAAAAAAAGTAACCAGGAGTACAAAAGTCATATCATTAAATTAAAAAAATTAATGATTTTAAATAAAGTTTAATAATAAGGAATTTTAAATTGAATTTCTTCGTTTCAAAAAGAAAATTACATTCTAGAAATAAATAATTTATTCAGGACTAAGCAAAGCTATATGTGTTAGTAAAATATTTCTCTGAGTGTACATATACTTGAAAAACTTTCTTTCACGTATTTCAATAAAGATCTCACATTGAATTCCACGTAAGATAAAAAAAAACCTACGTAAATCTTGTATACCAAGGAAGTGAGATAGTCAAATAGTTAGAACTTCCGATAATCATGAAACTTTCTGATCGAGGAAAACAAAACGAAGAATACACGACATTAGTTGATATTATTACATACAAGGAGAAAGAATACTATTAAAGTAAAGACATTTGAATGTATTATAGATTAAACTTTAAACATAAAATCTTGTTAATACTATTGTGTATTAATATTGTTTTAAATTTATTTCAGTATATTGAAGTATCCATCTTAAAACAACATTAGATAATAACAGTATTAACAAATTCTTTGTTATTTCAAAATTAATCTATTGAATAGTGGAATATATATATTTTTATTATAAAATGAAATAACTAATGACTGACTATACATGTATATGAACTACTTGAAAATATAGGATCACTCGTAGAACCCTACATATATATTTTTATATGTAATACGAAACTGTTATATGTAAATATGCAAACTTTCTATTTTGTCTAACATAGATTGCAATGCTTATATAACGCCTTATTATAAAATACAGTAAAATGTATACACTTAAATAAAAGTGCCACGTACGTGTAACAAATTGAGTTGGAAGAAAAATTCTACATTGTTTTTCACACTGTACTTTCCAAATACATTAACTATTGAGCTCAGATATAACAGTACGATTTCTTTCTCCAAACAAAGCCCATCTATAAACGATCTGTGGAAATAAACAGACGCTAAAGATTCAGCTAAGACATACATACGAGCCCTTCAATAATAGCTGTATTGACAACACTTTCAATGTTGATTCAAAGGTACAAATTTCCTGGAATTGACTGCACCACCGAGTTACCGTCGCCACTATTGTCGTTTCATAAATAGTTGGCCTAGATTCGCTGCGTTCGTATCGCGTTTAATTATACATTGTAGTTTAAACAATGCCGCTTTATCAATTACGTTGCCATCCTATAAAATACATTGTTGATATCTGCGGCGATTATGCATCGCATCGATCCAACGTTACTTGTAAGTTTCAATTAATGGTGCGTGCATTACGCCACGTCAAAGCGCCAAACATAAAGGTACGTTCGATCAGATCACTCGGTTAATTTACGGTTAATAAAATGCTCCGGGGCAAAACAGCGCGCGTGCATCTGTTACCGTTTTGTTTGCCCAAAATTGAGAGTTCGCTGATTTTACAACGCTTGGTTAACGACGCCAATTCAACGAGTCCAATTGTGCTACATGTTTTGACGTCAATCAAACAGAGATTGAACGATGATTGAACAATTTTTTTTTTATTTACCGCTTTAACCTTTGGACTTTTATGAAAAATCAAGTACAATTCGACGTTTAAATAACTCGTCCATCTTTCTTCCTTGCCGTTTCGTAATCGCCACGGAATGATCTTCGAATATAAAATAACTTTTTTTTCTTTTTTTTAATAGAAACCATTTTTGTTAAATCGTTATTTAAAATTGTATAAGTATTGTAGAAATTAATACAATTGGTCAAAGCATTATGAACAGCATTACGCACAATTTGTGGAACCATTTGCGACAACTTTGCGCGCGACCTCTCCCAGTCTTCAATTCATCAAATCTTGTCATCGCCTAACCGAGTTCGTCCAATCAATCGTGCGCGATTATTCAACTGTCCCGGCCGGTCAAACATAAACATATAATCGGCAATTTAATCGTCCCCCAAATCGTCGCAGTGTCATCATCAAAATCCAAAGCATCGGTTACTCGCGAGGGCTCGTTTGGTAAATCATGCATTAAACATCCACTCCACATCGGAACGACTTGAAATCAAAGGATCAATACCGGGCCGCCTTGCCTTCCGCGCCATAAATCTCAAATCATCAAAATAATTGGCCGTGAAAATTAGCCCCCTCGGATCCCGCAAAATCTTAACAAATGCCTCGGCACTTTTAGCCCGATCCCGCCTCAAGGCCCGCGCGATCAACGGAATTCCAGAGGGCAAATGGTCCTAATAAATAGCGCAATTTCGATTCGCCCGCAACAAAGGCAAAAATGTTCTAAATGTTAATGCCACGACATAAGAGCCGTCGCGTCAAGGACATTCCGGTTTACGCGGCCGGAATAAAGGCCGGCCGCGTTGGCCGTGCGTACGCGTCCGAATGAAATGCCGATTATTCGGACCGACGGTAAATAAAATGAAAGCCTCCACGGGGAAGCGGGGCTCGATTCGGTGGAATAACGAATCGATCGTGCGCGCCCTTTTGGAGGAGGGACGGTTTACAAAGCCGCGGATTATTTAGGTAGTCACAGAGGATGATCATGAAGCCAACCATTATGTTACGTCACATCCCGACTTCCATATGAATAATTCGGCCCGTTACGAAGTCTATGTTTGACTTCGCATAAAGGGATGTGCACGGAGTTGCAATAACCGCGCCGATGATGTCGTGCTCCGCACACGCTCGCAACCGCGCGCACCGCCACCCCCCCCCTCCCTCTCGCCCCACACACACTCCATCGCCGGTTTAATCTAAAGGTTATGAATTATGAGATTAACAGTAAAGCGCTACTTACAAATCACAATGGCTACTTTCGAGAGCCCCAAATTTACATGTCGTTAACGTTAATTATAGATGTCGCTGAAATTGCGCCTGTCCGACGGTTGCCGAAGGTGAGCCGAGTATCGCGAGCCACGACGATTGCAATTTCTCGATGCGATTCGAATGGGAGATAAACGTATAATAATTATATGTTCAACGTTGTTGAATCTAAACGGTTCCTATGTAAATGTACATATTTGTAAAAATATGTTCGATCATTAACGCGGAGTTAATCGGCTTTTTGCGTTTCAACTTGACTTATTAAAGGGGAGGACATTTTTTAATGCCGAGAAAAAAAATTGTATCTAAAAATACTATTCCCTTTAATTTCGTAAATAGGTCGTTCACGACGTCTGTAGAATGATTATATTAATATCAAAATATTTGGACTCGATGCATTAAAATTTAATATATTAGAACAAATACTTTAAAATTTTAATTAATTATATGGCGAAATTAAAATTTCATATAAAGTTAATGAACAATTTCGAGAATTTAAAGTAAACTTCTTTACATTTCATATAGTCCAAACGGACGAAGCACTTTTACAAATCTTTTGTATCAGTTACTCAAAAATTCAACAGATTTATGTTTCAACAATAGTAACATCTTCAATTTGTACACTAACTTTCTATTTATACACTATTTCTATTTTTTTCCCCCATTTATGTAATATCTTCGGCAATGCTTATCCAAATTTTGCCCGAAGAATGAAAGGCTACTTTTAAGAACAAACAATCATTGGAGCGCTTTTGTCCAACGGTCAACAATAAACATTCAATTACTCGCGCCAAATCACGACAGTACGCGTAATAAACAGACGCGCGTGTTACCGATGCTAAGTGTGTCATAATTTAGTCATAGTCGAAGGAAAAGTGTCCTTACGGTAACAACGGTACGAGCGCTTTTGAAAGTCTAATAAAATCTGTAGATATTTCGCCAGAAATGCAGACCGTGTTGCCTCTTGTAGCTTTTCCGCCTCGAACAATTCTATACACTTATATCAGGACCGAATTTGTAAGTTGAAACACGTCCTGAATAACGGATAAAATTTTCCCCTAGATTTAGTCGCCGCGTGTCCCCTGTCCGCCGTGTTATTCCCGGTTCTAAGCTCGCCGGAGCACTTCGTCCTCGAAATATTTTATTTGCCTCGTTCAAAGATTCGAACAAAATGCCTTAAAACTGCTGGATTTCTTTTCGTAAATGGTTTGTGCGGGTCATAAGGGGATTGACAATATACTGAGAAAGCAATTCGCAATAATAACTAACAAGTCGAATAATTTCGCGGCCAGCTGAACAGTTTGTTTGTGTCCTGTAATCGCTATCATTTCAACTGATTTATCTTTCGATTATTTTAATGTAAAGTGAACAATTTTGCAAATCGTAACAAACCGAGAGTAGTCAGTGAAATGCATTGAGAAAATAATAATACCAATTTAAATGATAATAGATTGCAACTCAAGTGACGAACCTTTAATAAGAAAAACAATGAACCCAAATATTAGTAAAGAAAATATACTCGAAAATTGTTGAAATCAATTCATTAATTTGATTATGAAATGTTTTTCTTTTTCACTTTTTCTGAACGTTTGATTTTTAGAATAATAATTAAAAGTATTGCCTGATTAACTGTTCATTGAACCATTAAATAATTTCATTGTCTGTTAAGTGTTTTGAATAATTGATCTTAATAAAAAAAGGATGCATAAAAGTGATCATAGTTCGAATGTACTTCATGCATATATTATAGTTGATTATAATTGTTACAGTGACTACTGAAAGCGTTTAATATATTAAATCAAGTAATATATACGCAATAGACTAGTGAAGTAAATCGAGTAGAGAATACTAATTGTTTAATACATAAATGTAAATTTAACGATGATAGAGGAAACACTTGTTGAGATAATTCATGAAAGAAAGTTAAAATAAAATACAAACTGAAAAAGAACTTGACAGTTCAAATGTATTTAATTTTTTATTAATACCGATTACATTAACTTGATTAATATAATTATATTATACTTGATTAATTAACCGATTATTATCTTGTACAATATAATATAATATAATGTAATGACTATATTATGCACGAATGAGTACGAAATAAATGTTAAAATATATCTGGCTAGTACTGCAGATCATTTTAATCAAATTGCTCTTCACATTCTGTCAATGCATTTTTTTGGCGAACGATATAATTTTGCAGTATTTAAAAGTATATAAAGTTATTAATATATCGGAATACGAAATGCTTATTAAAAGATATATAAATGTCTAAGAATAAGAGGTCTTGTTTTTTTAAAAAAAAAAAGATATTAAATAGGTGTTTAAAATTCTTAAAAAAAAACTTCATCTTTTTATAACGCTAACAGAGTTCCAAATTACAAATTCGTATAAATTCATAAGAATATTTTTACATAAGTAGCACTGCTATTTTGGCCTTGTAATTGTTCTCCATTCATATATATTCAGTATTCATAAGAAATTCTCACCGAATAGAATAATAATTTACGTTAAAATATATTAATAAAATAAATTACAATAATAAACAGAATTAACGATTCATAATGTATTTTCTATTCAATTATTAAGCATTAATAATTTTAAATTGATTGATTGATTTATTTTAAAAAATTTAAACCAAAATGTATTTGAAAATATTCGTTTCTGTGAGAATATAATAGCTTTATATAATACATACACTCGTGCATATTTTAACAATATTTTTCAATGATTTTCGTCCTTGACGGACATATAATCAAAATTTTTATTTTCTGAAAAATATATTATAATAACAACTCAATAAAGGATTACTAAGAATTCGTTTCTAATAGAATATACATAGTGATATATATTATTATCATGAAATATTACTATTGATTTCTCAACAACACATTATCAGGGGATAATTGTACCTAAAACGCAAATTGTATTAAAATACAACCTAATTTCGACACGTTTGAATTAATGATAAGATTTTAAATGCTCAATTTCATTAACTTCATTTATACTAAATCGAAGCGCGGAGTGCGATCCAAAACAAAACACGGCAATCAAATTATTAACAATTCATCTAATATTTATCCGGGACAAAGTGCTATCGATCGATATTAAATACATAATAATCAAGCGAGGCTACTTCCTAAATGTTTGATTAAATATATCAAAAAAGTTAAAATAAAATACGCCGAATGACGCAAACGGCAGTGGCGCGAAAGTGCCCAATAGTCGACAATAAAGTCGTCTAAAAATACGCGAAGAAGTCGATCGCGGCGCATCGATCCCGCGCGACGCGTCCCAAAATACACCGCCGTAAGCCGTACACCGCGCGGCGCGTCCTAACTTTTTAATTGGCGCCTTGAATGGTTTCCCGCTGCGGCGCAAATGCAACCGCCCGATAACGCTCGGGCGTGCCGAAAGAACGAAATTGAGAAAAGTGTCGCGTTCCGGCAGCCTCGGCGGCGCGTCGCCTATGAAATTATGCATGAATTTTCCGTCACGAGCGGTGGAAGAAAAAGGGGCGACGGGCGGGGAGGGGGTGGGAGCATAAATCTGCGCGAGACAAAAGGCCGCCGTGGATTGCGAGTTGGAAGCAGCGTGGCGCACGGGCCGAAAGTCGGGGGGTGGCGGGCCGAGAAATTTTTGGTACCGAGGGCGCGGTGAAAAATCGCCGGGCGTTCGGTCGCGTGAAAAATGGCCGATAAGCCGACGTCTTGCCAGTTCAACTCCCGGAATAATTATGCCATATATCGCCCCGTTATAATATATCCGCGCAGGGATCCAGAAAATTGGAATTAGTTCGATTACCGCGCAATAAACTGGCTCGTCGCGTCGGCGCCCCGACGACGCGAGTTTTTAATGCGATTTTCTCGCCCATCGCCGTGCGAGCGATCATTCATTATTGTCGTGCCGATGCTTCGCGCAGATTGAAGAGGGGATTTCTCACAATGACATGGCCCGTTTCACTCGACGCGACGGCGACCTTAATAGACCCGTTTAGTCGTCAATGAATTGGGAGGAAACTCTTCATCTTCATAAAGACCCGACAGATATTTTTTATCGCGCCCGCCTGCAGGCACGAAATTTCAACGGCTCCCGTTACGTCGATAATTATAAATCGTTGATTACTAACGAGAGTTTCCGCGAAATTTACCTTTCTTCCCATTTAATAAACCCGTGTGAAAGTATATGTATGGAAACTGTATGAAAGTTATACATTTGAAAAGTTGACATAGTAAGTAAACTGGTAACAATTGAAAAATTACTATCTTAGGTCAGTAAAAAGTATGAGCATGTTGGTAACTCTTGTCAGCTTTCAAACAATAATTGTCGACAGACACGTTTTATTAACATAAGCTGGTAATCTTTCAGATTTTTCAACTTTACTAAATAAAGCCAGTAATTTTTATTAATCTTTTCTCTCCATGTAGTAATAATACATTCAAATTTCTTGACTTTTTCAATTATTAAACTACGTTATTATTTATCGAATTATCAAATTTCAAGTAGATGTATATATATAACTTTGAATGTTTATCTTATCATTAATATTTAACAACATCGTTCTATTAAATAAAAATAGATCTACTTTTTATGGATGGCAAATGTCTTCTTTAAATTGTCTCTAATGAAAATCGCATTAGTATTTATTATTATATTTTTAGCGCTTTTATTATCACACTAGTAAACATGTTTTACCCCGCTTGCTTACAGTTCATTTAATTAAAAATTTAAAAGCTAAATAATCACTCGTAAACTGCAGATCACCGTGCATCAAATGCGTTAAGTTGAAAAGATTTAATTTAAGAATGATTAAGGTCTGTTTACGTTAAGACAATTTTGTTCGCGTCAATAAAAATTTCATTAAAGTTCGCGTCTCTTTTATTTACATAGAACTACGTAAATTTATATAAAGCTTTCATTATAATTGTTGTTACCGATGCTTGCATCGCTTTAAATGACAAACTTTTTTTTTATAACAAAAATAAAAAAACTGTTAAAGAATTTAAAACCGTTTAAAAACGTTCGTTTCTCGCTTACACCTATAAACAATTCTGCCTGATCAAATATAGAGATATTCACTTAAAAAATATTTTTTCTTATCCTGCATCACTGTCTAGCTATTATCTATTAAATAAAGTAAAAAATACTTTCTCCAATTCTGGCCTGACAGATGAAGAATTTTAGCAATAATAATAAAAAAAAAAACGTAAATGTATTCAATTATTGAGCACTTGTTAATTAAGTCGATCGTCGGGCAAACTTGGCAAACATAATCGGTTGCTTGTGACCATACGAGCGAACAAAGTTAATACACCGCCGGCAATCGGATTACAGCGCTCTATACGTTATATAATAGTTATGGCCAAATATCTCAGAAGAGTTTGATGAGTATTAGTAATCTAATAATGAAGCATTAATATGGAAGACACATCGCGAAGAATTATTTTGGTGAAAATTCAAAGCAGGAAATTTTTGTTTTAAAAGAAAATAAAATTAACCCCGCGAGAAAGTTCTGTGTCAACGATAACTTCAAATTAATTTAATCTACAAAGGAATACGAAGAAAGTTAAAGCAACGATTCACTTTCCACCGAAAGTTTAAGGTAATAAAATCACGTAAGAAAGGACAGTTATCGCAGGAAAATGATGTTTTCATTTCCATTCGATCATCGTTAAGTTTCAGCCCCTTAAATGTAAGATTACGCGAACAATTTCCAGAATGATTTTCATCGAATCCACGGTGATCCCTGCTAACTAATCTGGTAACGAATTCTCCACAAACGAATATCCATTGTCGTGTAGTAAGTTTGAATTACATTTGCCGAACTAGGCGAGCCGCCCCCCTCATTGAATGGTATTCAATGAAACACTTGGGAATGATGCTTCTCAATTTCACCAGCCACCTAATATCATAATTGAATCAGTTACTCAAGACTTTCATCCACGACACTCGCAACAAAAGCGACTCGCGCTCTAATCCGATTGCCAGCGGTGCATTAACTTTGTTCGCTCGTATGGTCACAAGCAAGCGATTATATTTACCAAGTTTGTCCAACGATCGTCTTAATTGAGAAGTCCCTTATAATTTAATGCGTTCGCGTAATAAAATAGGCTGACATAGCGGTCGCATAAATTATGACACGGCGTGACCGCAGAAACAAACAAAATGAAAAAGAATCAAATGGAAAAAAAAGGTTTAAAACAGAACAGTATAAAAGAAAAAAGAAGAATTTTGTTGGCGCTCACCGCGGAAAAAGCGCGCACGCACCGGAAGCCGAATTCGTTTTTGATTAATGACTTCGATATTCGATTCACATTAGTTTAACTAACGAGGAGTCAGCTTCCGGACAGTCGCCCATAAAAACTCTTTATTACTGGATTCTTATCGCGTTTCATCACCGTTACTGCCATTTTGGGCGTTCCGTTAAATAACGGCATCATTATTTTCGTTTAACAAAAATAAAATGAAATAACAGCGGAGAGGAGAAAGGAAAAAAAAAGGGGGGGGGGGGGTACCCGGAATCAAATTACTTGACAGCGTTTTACGGCTGTTTTATTGGCCGGGATAAAATTAGTGAATAATTCGAACGCGGGATTTCGATAATGGATTTTTTAACGACACAGATTGGAAGGTTAAACGTGAGAGGACTCGTGGGAAATAAGCCCTGCCTCATTATGTACCGAATTTCAACCGAAAGTCCAGTGAATTAGAGCTCACAAATGATAGAAAAGGTAATTCAGTTTTCGGGGTTTACTACTGCAACATTAAATAAAGGATAATATTTAGATTATTAGAGGATAACGACGCAATAGCACGATTCAATAAATGCGTTAAATTATATTTTTATAAATTATCAATGTTCTTTCGAACGAATAGTCGGTGCCAAAGTCCTAAAGTTGTCTGGATCGTAAAATAAAATTTACTAAAATAATATAACGGTGAGTAATTAATTCTCAACTGATAAGTAAATATAGCAAAATACATAGTTTATACGTTATCATTTCGTTAAGATCCTTCTATCAATTTCTATTACTCTAATTTAATTATTTTATCCTTGTTTGGTTGTCAAAGTCGACATACATTCTTTTTATGTCGTCCAATTATATGTAGTTGTGTTTTTCTTCATCATATTGTACGATATACTATAAATTCCTACACATGTATATATATGTACAATTTATAATTCCTAAGTTATTATAATATAACTATTAATAATTTTATTACAATGTAGGAATTAAGATAGATCTTTTAATAAATTACTCTAAAATTTCATCTGCATTTTTAGTTTTAAATCGAGAAAATTATACATTAATATAAAATTGCGCATTATAAAATCGTTGGATATCTGAATTAAAATTAAACGGAAGAATTCACGGTAGACAAATGAAGCTGAAAACCGATAAGAAATCAATGGGAAGAATAACTGGAAATCTACTAGAAAATTCGCGTTTCATTAATAAATCTTTAATTCGACATAAATGTATGATGGATTAAGTATTGAACCACAATTAAAGCGTGAATTTTTCACCAAGTCGTTGATTGAAAATACATTAATTAAAAATTACGATTTGAATAAAGTTGAAATAATTACGTGATCGAGCTAACATGCTCCATCATTGTAGAGGGATTAATATTATTTAATGTCAAGAAATAGAACGATGAATCCCGATTTGGGTAACACTATCGATCGAATCGCTTCTCGTGTCAGGTGTGACGGCGAGTGTTTAACAAAAACAGGATGAAAAATTGTATTCCGTCGGCGCAACAAAGTGTCTCGGAATAGAAGTACGTATCGCTGGGTAATTAGTGTGTTATTAACGGGAGAAATTAGAACTTCGGCTCGGTGGAACAGCCTTAATAGGATATTAAGCGATGGATTGGAAAGGAAGGTTATGGAAATTAGAAAATTAGCTTTCAAGATTTCACGAATTTGGGGACACGTGACGTCACTGCCGTCGCCGTCGTTGTCGTGAAAATTACCAGGCCATCAATGCCCAGCGGAGAATTTCGCTCGCAATCAAATAATAAACACAACAGTTACCGTACACGGCTCGGTCTTGCACTTTTATATTTCGATCAACGTCGAAAGTTAAAACCAACTTTCCGAGAATATATATTGAAAATTATCCAACTTACAATCGTCCTTAAAGTAGCTTAACTTAAGTATCGTGCCGTGGAATATCAATGCTTACCTGGAACAGAAAAAGAGACATGGGTTATTCAACAAATTTTTGATGAATGATATAAATTTGAATTAACATTAGGAAGGGTGTATTTTAAAAAGTTCAAAAGTATACACACATCCCGTCGTATGTTTGAACCAATCATAAATTATTATTTATCTCAAGTGAAGTTTTTTATTCCGATAAATATTAATTTTTTGCATGGCAATAGGAAATAAATTTAATATAAAAATATTTACGTTTACAAATTTGTATTTAAAACATTGCCTTAATTCAATTCATTCGAATCACACATAGTTAACTTCATTATTTTGTAATCCAAGGTATGAAACGAGCGGAATATAAATATTCCATCCGTAATGTGTGAACCATAAAAAAAAAATGGAACATTCCATTTTATTTATTTAACACTGTAACTTAAAAGACTTGGCAAAGTTTAAATTATGGTTTTGGCGAAACGTTCGTCGGTACTCGGGGCAGATTCAATTTGTATGATGAACAACGCGCAAATGAATGACCTCCCGCGAAAATCTGACATAGTGGTCCGCGGAGAATATAGGCTAATGAGCAATTTCGCGTATTTGCATTACAAAAAGCGTTGCGCCGCGATGTCGCTTTCCATTGACGCGCGCGTGCCACGGACAATTTTTAACGGACATCACGCGATTCGGATATCAGTCAACGTTTATTGCATCGCGACACGCGGCTCAATGCGTGGACGGATTCAAGTTGACGAAAAAAGAGGACAAAACTTTCGAGACCGGGGATCGTCGCAAACAATCTTACGTCAAGAAACACGCGCGCGGCATTAATCACGCGGCTAATAGGCCGACGAAAGGAAATCGTTTTGTGGGAAAGCTGCAGTGACTTGTTCAGAAGTTTCGCGCAATTCATGGCATAAACAATGAAGTGGCTTTGATGGTTATTTATTTTACGAACTAATCGTCGAAAGGTTCCGGGGAAAGTTATTGAGCTGCGATTATTGCTCGTAAACTTTGGTGTTACAAATGCTAACGATTTGAGTTAACGATTTTTTAATTAATTAGAAAATTATTAATAAACAGCAAATACTTCCTATTGATCTGATAATAAGAAATTCTGTCTAGCATAAAAACAGGATGCAGCGCCAAAAATCCGAACAAAATTCAATTCAAAATTCTTGCCGTTCTGCGATCACGATTGGTGTCGAAATAGCTTGAAGAACGTACCTCAAAACAGTCGCAACATTGACACCAACTACAGATATATAACTGAAGAGCCACGATTGTCGAAATTATTCGTACTTAGAGTCCGATAATAGAAATAATTCGGCTCTTCCAGATACTAGATATCATTGCTACGTGTATCAAGTCGGAGAAGTCCAACGAAGGTTTTACGACACCGGTGAGGAAAACCTCAGAGATTATTCAACAGTCTCACAGAACATGATTTCTGAGAATCCGCCACAGTCGGTCCGTAAAATATCTTTAGTTGTCGGTATGAGTGAGAAAACAACTTGTCGTGTCATCAGTGAGGACCAACGCTGCAAATTTTATGCAATTAAAGTGAAAAAAAATGCTTTCCGAAACCATCAGGACAAAAAATAGTGTTTTTAAGAAACAGTGCTGCCAGATAAAGTTATTGGGTCATTTTCTGATGAAAAAATGCTTGTTATCGGTGCGAAAATCCGTCGAAGCATTGACCTCTGACTCGCCCATGACCCTGATGATTTTCTCAACGTTTCTAAAACGAAATTTCCGGCAAATGTTCGCGCGTTGAATGTTATGTTCAATGAGGGTGAAGTCATGCCTCCACATTTCTTTTACAAATGAGAAAATGTAACAAAAGAAATTTATTTGTGTCCTGGCAAGTGTAATGAAGGTGTTGATGGAAACTGTGTCGTCTGGAAATCTGTATGTTTGCTAACAAGTCGACGTGCCCGCCTACACCAATCATTTGGTGCGAAATTGGTCGCCGGACAAAGTCGCCACGTTTTGCTTCAAAGAATTGTGACCTCCCAACAGCCCAGATTTAAACCCTTTGAATTTTTATCTACGGACCGTCACCAACAAGTCCAGACATCCAAACGTCGAGCTATTAAAAGCCGCTATTTAAGCAACAATCGCCGATATTAACCGTGTCACAATAAAGCGAGCCTAAGAAACCTTCAGACCGAAATTAGAGGTGGACATTCAAACAAATAAGGAATATAATGTATAAATGCGTTCTACACAACCCTACAAACAAACAATTTTTGTAAAAAAATTTCGTAAACCTACGCATTTTGCAAAAATTATATGTTTAAAAAAATGTTTTAATTGTTCGGATTTTGATTACGCACGCCGAATATAATAATCTGATTAAATCAGTAAAACTTGTTCATGTCAAACTATGAACAATAGAATCTACAAAGCTAATTTCAATCATTTAAAATCAAATGTTTTTAAAAGTTTTGCACAATGTAAATTGTAGTGAATTTTTTTATATGTTGTTATTAATACAATTTAATACTGTAAACGCAGAAAATTAATTAATGTAAATTAACTCGAATCTAATAAAAATAACCGAGCTTAATTCAAGCGTGGCTAATAATGATTCGTCCCCTTTAATGTCGACGCGACGGATCATTTATATTTTGGTGTAGCTTTGTCTGATGGATGGTTTGGTGGCGGTTTTCATGGGTGTACGATACTGAAACTTTGATCGCCGCAGTCAATACCGTCGCTTGATTCCGCAACCTCCAACGCGTTTGCATATCAAAAATAAGTGCTTCGAGATTGCATAATGACAGTTTCAAGTTACATACAATTTGCATTACGTTATCGACAACCCCAAAGAAACACCACGCTTTAGCGATAACGCAAGAACATTCGCGGGAAATTATTTATTTTTATTTCAACTGTAATAGTTGAAAATTATTATTTCCCATTTTGGCTCCTTCTCGTCAACTGTTTTATGTATTTTTTAAAGAACAACAGCACTGAAAAATTGACATTTAATAAAGTTCGCACTGTTTATACATTTGAAAATTTGTTTCGACGATTTCATCATCTTTGATTCAATTCGGTTTCTACGATCCCGTAATTCAACGAAGTACCGCATTGGTATATCTTTATATTGCTAAATATTTTATACTTGGATTTATACTGTTATAAAAGCTTGCTATCATGCATACTTTAACAGATTTAACGAGGCTACAGATTTTGAAAATAAATAAGTCAATATAAAAAGAAATGAAAAAAGACAAAGACTGAACTCGAGACGACGTTTTGCGTTTCATAAATAAGATATTTAATCTTGAAATAACCTTAACCGTATAAGAATTATATTTACAGATTTATAAGTTAAGTGAAGTGCATTTTTACCCTTTTTAAAGAATTCATTAAATAAATTCATATGAATAAATGTAAATTATCAAGTTACTACATTTTTCAAATAATAACTGCGAAAAAATGATAATATGAAAAATAGTCTGAAATTTCTTTATCGTTAATACATCTTCGTTGAAGAAATAAGTTTGTTATCAAATTTCTTTATCATTTATAGTCGAGTATCATAAGAACGTTGTATATTATTATAAAATCAAACTTTCTTTAAAGCAATATCTTTCTTTCCGGTAAAAAAAGTTATTTCGATAATACACACATTTTGTAAACTCCACTCTAAACTGTGTAAATATCAACCAATCAATTTATTATCGATATCACGTCTTAGCTCTATGTTTGATTTAATCTTTATGCACATTGTACGTATTTTCAGAAAATAATTGTCAGCTTAAATTTATAATTTATTTAACTTCTTAAAAGGAGTAGAGTTTTTATAAATTTGCATTTACTTTCCCCATTTGCAATACTTTTACACAGCTTTGAAACCATTTTTCTCCAATACCAAGTAAAACCCTTTGAGAATTATAATAATGTATACAATATTCCAAATGAAGGTCAAAAAACTAACGGAACAAAACGAAAAGAAATAAGTTGTTAGAATTTGAGGGAGAGAAAGAAAAAATAGAAGACAAAAGCAGCGAAAAGAAAGTTCGCCATTGACGATAACTGCGAGACAGTGAGATTCGTGTCGCATTGTCATATTTTATTTTTCACGTCCGTTGGTTCGCGTATTCTAAAGCAAAATAAAGCACGCGATTCCGATAATGCCGTCCTTATCTTGGCTTTCAAATCGCATCCCCTCAAAATAATGAAGAAACTTTTGCTTGCGGGGCCTCCCCCCCCCCCCGCCCTTCTCCGACACCAGACTGCACGCTAATGAAAGTAACCGTTGGATATGAAGCGACTAATTGTAAGCGGAGAATTGCGAGCGCGCATTCCGAATCGACTGGATATCATTAAAAAGGTCAGCCACGTCGGAAAATGGCGAAGAGGTTCCCCCCCCCCCCACCACCACCACCAAGTAAAAGTTCCGAGACAGTGATTAAACTTGTCGCGCGGACAAGAGAAGTACTGCTAGGGAAATAAATGGAGCGCGGCAAGTTTCGACTCGTAAAAGCCATCCCGAATCGGCTATCGATTATAGCACTCCAACGTAATTACGTCATTCCAAGGCGATTGAAATCTGAAACGGCCCGGGCCGCAGTTGTTGCCATTTCCATGCGTTATCCCTCGCCACTTTTTGTTTCGCCTATTTGGCCCCTTTCCTGTTGCCAGCCGATTTCCCCCCCGCTCCCGCCGGTCGTCGCCTTTTTCGACCATCATAAGAGAGAACGACCCAACTCGGAATAATTATTATAAGGTTATTCCGGGACAAATTGAAAAGACGAAGAAGCCAGGCGCGCGCCGTCCTTATCTGCCTTTATGAAACTATTTCGCCGTAAAAGCCACTTTTACGCGTGGATATTTAAAAAAAAAAAAGAAAAAAAAAAGTTGCTCATTTTTGCTATACGACGTAAAACAAAATTGGCCGTAGAATTTAATGCCGGCGACTATTTTTGTCGGATCCGATGATAAATTATCAGGTCGTAAACGGTTTACCGGGCGTATAGCTTTTTTAACTTGATTATTTTTTATGGAATTTTCTTTCACTTTGGGCGTAAAAACGGCCATCGCTCGCCTAAATCAGGTTATCAGGTCTTTGATGGCCCGCCTGAGCAGTCATTCTTAAGCAGTTGCCCTGAGAATATTTTAAACTTCGGCTCGTTTCATTTACGAATAAGAACAAAGTTTTTAAAGCCGTAATCAAACTTCGATAGTTCGTCGATGAAATTCTTTGATAGCGTATAACATTGATACGTTTTATGGTTATTTCGGATATGTGCAATTTTTGTTAATCGACTTATTCTTATAAATTTTTCTGCCTCTCCGCTTGGAAATGAAAAGCGGTTAACTTGGATATATAAAAGTCCAGCCGAAGAATTGAATCAAGGTACACTTTGGGTTCAGGTGAACCCATATTAAGTATAATTGGAATCTTCAAGTGTACACGGAGGAAAAATATGAAGGATACTCGAAAAATTCTATTAAAATTAGATTACATTATGCAGCCGTTATTGACACGAGTAACAATTATAATTATTCAGAGTTAATTAAATGGTGTACACATTAAGATGAATATTACTCGTGCTTCCATTGTGAACCGTAGTTAAATTTCTGTCCAACTAAATTTTCATGTTGTGGTGACTAGAATTGCTGTAAGTGTAACCGTAAAACTAATGTTGGGCAGCGAAATTTAAATCTTTTTCTCAGTGCTCGTATAGATTCAGCCACACAAATTTATACAACCTTAACACATACACGAGTCATTATTTATAACATTTTTCTATTTAAATCAATGTATGACATTTTAAAAATTATAATTAATTATAAAGTCGTAGATAGTCTCATTTAGATATTTTAACCCGTGTACTTTTAGGGTAACATATAGCTCATCAACGGTCCATTATATACACGTTAAAAGTATGATAAACTTCTAGTCAAGCTGAGTTACAGGTAAAGTTTTTGATGGATTTAAATGACTTGCAATAAATCTTATCATTATATCAAAAAAGTGACCCATTTCACAATCCACAACTATGAAAGTAAAATTTGAGTACATTGGATGGATAAAAGCATTTAGAGTTTATTATTTGTAATTAAATGTTATTAGCATCATCAGATGTGTCAATCAGTAATTCCTTTTCCTGATTCTAAATATCTATGCTGTAAATTTAATGTTTTTAACTATATTATATAAAAGTAATAATAATGAAATGTCAACATTCTATTTCTGTAGAATTATGCTTCATATTACTACTTGAATTCTAATTATATTCATCAGGGTTGACATATAAGAGTCAATTTTGAATCTTTGAATATTAATTGGTTTGAAAATGGTTTAAAATTGGATTGATTAACAATTGAGATCTTTTAAAAAAACAAAAAAAAACGAATGAGCGCCACAACTGTTTCCGTTCGGACACAACAAAGCGATACCAATGACACTACTGCTGTCGACAAGATTGAAACAATTTTTTTATCCAACTCGCCATTACTTCCGGTAATCGACAGCCTGACCAATGATCGTTACGTTGTTTAAATCAAACGATGACGTTGATATATCGATGGCAGCAAAACTAATAGAACAAAAATAGAAACAAAAGAAGACAAAGTACAAAATCGATGTTTGCATAATGGATTCCCTCGCTATCCATCCTTCTCCTAGCCCAAAATTTCCCACATTCGTTTTCATGCTTAATTTCAGACCAAAAAGTTGCACTGATAATTAAATTTCGATACAAGGTAGCAAAAATATAGTTGGCCATTGTAATGATTTGTATACCTAAAGGAATGAATACAATTAGAAATTTAATATCGAATAATTCTATACTTTCAAAATCTACTTAGTCTTCGTTGTATTTTTATTAAAATAATGCGCTGCAATAATTTACTGAAAATATTGCTTTACTGGCTATTGTACACTCAGAGAAAATTTAGTAGAGCTAACTAAAAACGGCATAGGTTAGAGACACTGAATAGCGACACCTAATGGACAAAACTGGTAATAAACAGTTTGTCATAAATGAGAAGTTTATTAAAATTTGAAATCCCTTGATTTCTAATTTTTAATACTCTTTTTTTATCCGTGCAGTCAGAAAATATATAGTACAGCAAACTAAAAATGATTTAGTTGGGCTCAAATAATTAACTTTATTTCAAATATTTTTACAATTTATTTTCTTTTTACAGCTAACGTGAATACTGATTAAATAAATATTATATTGATTAATTTAATCCACACATAATACTTGTACTTACTCGTGAATTAATCTGAATCCCAATACTGAACTTTAACTTTAACTAACGAATATATACTTTAACGAATATATACAAATATAATTTCAACGAACGAAAATATCAAACTAGCCGCTTTGTTTACGTTACTTAAGTTAAAACATATAAAATAAGAGATATTAGTTATTCCAGCTAAAGTACATGATTTGTCCAAAAAAACCAACTAAAACAGTAAGTTGCAATTGAATAAGTTCTCGGAACTATAGTTTTTGATTTGTCCAACTATAAATTTATTTAGCCCAACTTATTAAACAATAACTTAAAGTTTTTAGTTGGGCGTACTAAGCGAATTTCTCTGAGTGTATTGTTCGTTAATTAACACTATAAAAAATATTATTATCTAAAGATATATTATGAATTTGACGTGAAAATCGAAAAATAACAGTTTTAAGAATTCGGTCAATTGGACAACGGTAACAAATCTTTTATTTACGTACATAATCGATGTTTCGATTTCAGATTAACAAGCAGTCTGAATTTTAGTTAAAGTGAAATTCGTGAGCTTTTCACAATACCGTTTGTAATGTGTCACACATTTAAAATAATTATCTAACAAGTCAATTTTTTATTGTTTCAAACAAATTGATCTAGATTAAAAAATAATATACAAATCCTGCTCGGTGAAAGCATATATTGTATAACATAATATTAAATTACTGTCTGTTCAAAGTAAATCATATGTCAGCTATCAAAAATATATACAAAATTGTTCTTTAAAATTAAAAGACTAAACAGAGAATCATATCTTTTATCAAAACAATGTGCAACTTTTTAGTCAGCATTTCATTACATTCAAATAAATACTCCTATTATAATTAAAATGATTTAATATATTATGGAATTTAAAGCAAATTATATTGGTTTAAAAAAGAAAAAGAACTTATCAAAATCGTGCATGAGAGTGATTTGAGTCGAATGAAAGCAAAATGTTTTTTAGGGCAAGAATAACGGCAAGACGAGTAAAATTCTCAGTAAATTTAGCGTGACTAAAAATAAAAGTTGAAATGAAATATTGATAACGAAATTGGACTGTTTTGGGACAGGCTTTTATAAAATTAAATTTTGATTCGCCAAAGTAATCAGATTAACTGATTATTCACGACTCGCATGTATTGATTTTACAGCTAAGTATAAATTTCACTTACTTGTTTTAAATACCTATATTAATATAAAATTTACTTGTCAAACGACTCTACCAAATTTTATTGATTACATTTTAACACTTTCCAGGTTGAATAGATATAGAAAGAGATATAAATTTAAAAATATTTATAAACAATTAAAAATATAACCAAATCTAAGCTAATTTTACCCTTTTAAGTTAACAAATAGTGATTTCAAAAAAGAGAACTTTTTTTCACTTCATTCTATATCAAGCTTATTATTGTTACAATGGCATTTTTTTCTCTCAGCGTATCTAAGCATAAAAATTATTATTGAATTTTATTTCTGCTACATTTTTTTTGAATTGTGCCATACTGGCTGTGCCAGCATTACACACCTACAGAATAAAGTTTAACTTTATTACTACGTTTACTTTAAAGCGAAATACTTTCGAGGAAACTGTTTATTCTTAATATATTCACCTTTATAATATTGTATCTGGTGTAATGTATCATTTTACTCGTCTCATTCAAATTACTTTAATTATAAATACCCATTTCTCAAATGGATGTAATGTTATCTTCCATTTCACAAGGAAACCCTTCGCTACGTAAGAAGCTCATAACATTTTGATTACGAAATGATGCAGGGATAACATTCTGCAGATTACAGATATTAGCTACTGCAATAATTTACTCTTCTGTGTAGTAACTTGGCAGATATCACATATAATGGTATCATGGAAATTAATTATTGCTACGCGAAAAGAAAATTGAGATGATCGCACCGAAAAAAATTCTCCCCAGAGTGTATATTGCACTTCGGAGTGTAAATTAATGATGTGTAAATGAACCTCCCAGCAGAGTCTAAGAATCAAAATCAATAATTTGCCGAGCCAGCTAGTTATTATTCACTTTTCTAATAAGCATTAACAAAATTACAATTCATCAACTCATTTCCATTTCATGAATTTCCAATCAAACGTACGAACCACTATCAATCATTCAAAACCATTTTAAATGGAAAATTTTTTCTCTTCCGTCAAATTCCCTTAATTTGTAAAATCCGAAGAAACGTTCAAGTAAGGTCTTGGACTTGATTAAAAATTTCATTACTCTACTTCAATGCTAAATAAACGATACCTAACGAAGGTTAAAAAAAAGATCAGTTTATAAAGCTAAAAATAATGTACGAGAGCGGGCTTGTATCTTAATTTCTGACGGAAGTTTCGTCGTGAAATAAAAGCCCGCCGAAGATGAC
Source organism: Leptoteleia sp. ZL-2020 (assembly GCA_022817305.1). Lineage (NCBI taxonomy): Eukaryota > Metazoa > Arthropoda > Insecta > Hymenoptera > Scelionidae > Leptoteleia > Leptoteleia sp. ZL-2020. Next base: position 26,105 of record JABFPN010000966.1, read on the forward strand.
GTACGAGGACAAGCAGGCGCATATAAAGGCGCGGTGGCAACGGCCGGAAAAAGAGCGCCCGAGGTCGGTACACACACGCCGCGTAGTGCGAGCGAACGAAAATCAATAATTTCTTCCTTAATTTCGCCCAGCCGACGTACGAGATGGAGACGACGATATTGAAAGGTTGCGACAAAATGCAATTTGAAGAGCCGTTATTGCGAAATCACGGCGCTCCAAAAAACGCGTATTATAATACAACAATACCGTGAATACGAAATGCCCGGGTTCATTTCAAACGAGTCAACCGCGCGCGCCAAATTCTATTTCAGTTTTCAGCGAGATGCTTCCGGAAAGACGCGCTGAATTATACAATTAGTTTTGTTTCCGCGACTAATGTCGTTTTCGATGGCGTGTCTCTCGCGAAGAATACTTGTTATAACTTTTTCAAACTCCAATTTCAAAACACCGCCCCGCCCCGCCCCCCTCCCCCACCCTACCCCACGCCCACTTCACCTCTTTTCTCGTTTATTGCACCGTTTGTACGTATTGTTATAAAATATAAACGAAACCTCAGAATTTTAATGCAAGGAATCTTGCTTTGTTATTGCTATTATCATTATTATTTCGCCCGAATCATTGCCAGGGAGTGTTATATTCTTTCATTATTTGTTTCAACTTGTTTTTCAAAGTTTTTTTTGAATGCTGCTGAAAACTAATTTACGGTTGAAATTGATGTAAATGCCGTGAAAATAAAGATTTTAAAGTAACATTAAAATACGTTTCATTTTAACGCAATTCAAATTGAGAAAGTGAATTTAACGCTTGCGAGCTAAAATACTGTACAAACCGAAGAAAGCAAACGCATACGGAAACTTAATTGTAGAGTTATCGGTAGATTAAGCGCAGCAACACTTTTAGCGCACAATTGAGATATTTTGAAAATAATTGTGCCGGAATTTCGTCGGGCGTTAACGCGTTTATCCAAATTCAATTAATTCGCTCCATTCCGTAATTTGAATTTTTCATCGTATTAAACTTACGATTCGAAAGTCAAAGCCGTCCCGTAAAGCATATTTTCGTTCGAGTACAAGTAATCACACTTTCAAGTAGAACGTCGCTTCTTTTTGAAATTAAACCGGCAAAATACCGATATTGGTAATGGTCATCGTCCACTGCCTTTGAGTCCAGCACCAAACTGATAATTACCATTTTAATTATAACTATACACAAAAAGAAAAAGGCGACCGAAAGAAAGAAGGAAATTGTTTGAATGTTGAAATTGTAAAAGCGCCGAGTTTTTCGACTTTTCTCCACTCGACAAATTCAGGAAATTTTTTTTTTCTCGTAATTATCAAACGCTTTGCTCGGAATTTAATATGCAAACGTGATATCGTGTACTTAAAAATAATACACATTTTACGTTAAATGTACTGTAACTTTTTAATGTATTTTTAGTGAACTAAAATGACGTTGAATATTTCCAGTGGTACCACACGCCACGTTCCATCACAATGCACTTGGAAATTCTTTCTGAAATAAACCGAGAATGAATTCGATGTTTATAAAACTACTATTCGCCCCTCGTTATGCATGTTAATGCAATTTCAAACGAATCTCACTTTCATCGCAAAATTCTCATACGTTGCAGTAACCAGCGTGCCATTGAGAAAAATAACATAGATCATATTACACGCGACAATAAATACAGTAGTTTCACTGACTACTATTGTTTAGTTAGACAATAGATGTTACCAGTATAATTGTGGTTAAGATTAACCAACAGGACTGATAGTTATTGTCCGTGATTATCGGATTTAATCGACGAACTATTATCTGATTAATCAAACTTACATTCAATATCCAAAAATAGAATAACGTTAGAATTGGCCCGGTTGAAGTAACTCGAAATTCTAGTTTACTTAACTTAATTTCGTCCGCTTGATTAAAGTTAATAGAAATTCTTTTCAGGCCACTGTTTTTCAATTTGTTTCACGTGCACGTATCGGTCTCTCAATAAAAGTTGCACTTATGAAAAGGGTAAATATTCCTTTTAAATATAAAAACAGCGTTTAAAACCAGTATATTTACCATCGAAAGAGATAATTTCTAAACGAAAGAATCACACGCATCAGAGTCAAATTAATAATTATCGATATTATTTTTCTCAACATAAGGCAATGCGATCGCCAATACTCATTCCTACCAAACCTTCATCGCGTGCGCCTGTACACTTTATTGAATATTTCACACGCGTCATCTTTTTTTCATCCCGACGATAAACGTAAATTTATTAAAATCCGCTCGGCCCGCACACATTCAGGTGCGTGCGCCCACTTTATGAGAAATATTTTCCATAAATATTGAACGGCAAAACTGCGCCATCGGGGTCGTTCGAATCAATGCGAGGAACAAAGAATAAACGGAACTTAACTATAATAATGCCAATTACCGGATTCCAGTTTTTTATTCCTACAATAAATCTGCGCGATTCGCGCAAAAACTTATTAATTATTAATGACAGCGAGCGTTAATGACTGCGACTACGGCAAAACACCGGACTCTAAAGAGCTGCTTATTTAGTCGAGCCACCGGAGAATGCATGAATTAATTGTCCCATTGAAACACTTGATAATTAAACCGTTGATGAATTCAGAGACGCGCTGTCCTGACCTAAATTTTGCACTTGCGCTTTTTTACAATCATCTTTTTCTCGCGCCAACTTTCCGCGCCCAAGTGCAGTTCTTCGTCTTTCAATTTTTCCCCGGTTTTGATTAACTAATCAAGTTTTATCTTCTCCGCTACGGCAACGCAATGACACTGATTATTCTCGTTAGAAGCGCTACTGCGCAATTGCATAAAATTGTTCAACTCGAAATAACTATTGGGATAAACAACAATTAACAATTGGACCGTTCATTTTGAAAGTGGTGCGAGTCCATTTTTAATGCAAATTGAGTAATTTGCGATTAATTTGGTGTAATGATTTAAGAAATTTACATTCTGAAAAGTGTTAAAAGGTGGACTTACACCCACTCTCAAAATTAACGGTCCAATTATCAATCTAAACCCGGCACAGTGTTTTATATAAATTACTCCATTGTTAGACGATCAGAGCGAGGTTCGTATTAACGTGGAAAATTGCAATTTTCAATGTAAAGAAATGTTGAAAATTTGTCGGATATTTTTTCAATCTTCGACTAGTTTGAATTACTAACTACGTATGCATTGTCGTAGTTACAATTCTGATAATGGATAGAAATTGTGCCATCAATTTAAATAAACAAATCCAATTCATTTTGCGAGACGGAATCAAGTTTTCATTAAAAAGTAATCCCCTTTTTTCATATCACGGAACTTGTGGTTCGGTCCCCTTCCCCCTTTGCCCCCCATTCAATTTCAAGACAAATTCCTCCAGCGTGATACTTTAAAACGTATAACCATCCGCCCGAGCCATAGACGCGAGACGCCATTTAATTAATTCAAACGGACATAAGAACAGAAATTTTATTCCCAATTAAATCGCATCATCGTTTCGGCACGTTTTTAATTTTGCTATTAAAAAATTCGAATATTTTGAGTTGCGGACATTTCTACCACGAAACGAGTACGATGAACCGACTGGCGAATACTTTTAAATGTTACATTAAGTATAAATACGATTTTATTTCTCCATGCAAGTTTTATTAAATCCATTGAAATTTTACTCATCACTTTTATTTAATGTACATTCTTTGGAAGATTTGAAATATTCCATTACATTTTTAATATAAGATAAAAATAGGATAAATGCACTGCAACGTTAAAGTAAAAATATGTATATAAAATTGAAACAGATAAAATGAGTACGATCGGAATATAACGGTTTAGTAAGATTTAAATTAAAATTTGAAATTGTATCATGACTGAATGGTTATTGAAAAAATGGTCAGAATGCAGAAAAAATGGCACACAGCGAGAACAACGTTACATTAAAAATGATTGCACTGCATCCAAAAAGTTTGTTTACATGTCATATTTATTACAAATATATATATTGTGATATACTGTTTTATTTTTCTCATTATAGCTGACTTAATCGCAAAAGTACCCTGCAAAGTTCGCAATAAATAAAAACAAATTTTTATCCTCGACGCAATAATATACATTTGTGTTTTTGATGAAAAATTGTTGAATAAAAAGCAAAATGATAATAATTCACAAAATAAAAATAATACCTTTTTGGATTGCAACATGAAAACATAAGTAATGAAATATGAATTACTGCGTTAGTTGTTGAAATGAGCGTGAAATGATACAAATCGAATTTTATTGCTTTTCACATAACCGAGTCAATGTTTCGTTAATGGCAGAAAAAGCGGGCGCTCAATCTCCGGGTCGATAGCGGAAAGCAAGCCACGTTCATTAATCATCATTTGTCGAAGCGCTGCCAGAAACGTAACCGTTCTCAAGATTAATTGTAGGATCATGATAGGGTCTGTATCAACGAGATATTTCTGTCGTGAAGAGGCTAATTGAATTACTTTTTTTTTATCCTCGTACTTCCCGCTTCGAGTGGGGCACGAAGTAACGTCGATCTATGGTAATAAATGACACGATTGAATTTCAATACATTAATTTACAAATATGTATTACAGTCAAAGTGTGCTATTTAATTTTTAAAGATCCAAATAGTTAAGTTCAAAAGCGATTTTAAACAGCAGATATAAACTTATTTTTCTATTAAATAAACGTCGTATATATATAATAAGAAAAAATTAACAATCTTCGAGCCTTAATGTGAATTGAAATGACACTAATTAATACGTGAAGAAGATTTACACTTTGCGAACGCTTAGACAAATGTTTGATCGGTGCAATAAACTCACAGCCTGTTGAAGAGAAACTTCGTTGTTGAAGTTTGCAATAAATTACCATACCAACCGAATTAGCGAATAATCGAAGAATCGGACTTGTCGACCTACGGGGCCGATTCTGGCCGAGTACTGTTAGCCAGACTTTGGTAAAGAGATAGGGCCGGTACTGGTTTGAGCTTGGTTATTAACAATAACAGAACATAACCAGATGTAAGACATGCCAGGCAAAATATCAACGCCATAGTTGATCCAGACTTGAAGCAGTACTGGTGATTTAAAAAAATTGTTCAATGCAAGAGCAAGGTTGGATGATTACTGGTAGGGTATAGCTATACAACTGGTACGTATAGTTATCAGGTACTAGGCCCAGTGTTATCACTCCAGTACTGGCACCATTCCGTCACTGTATTGGTAACTCTGATAACAGTACTGCACCAGTACTGGACCTGTAGAACATTTCCTACTGGTATGAAATATTATTTCATGGCTGTTATTCGTATTTTTGCTGCGCCAAAACGATAACATTGGGACGAGTGGAAAATACAGCGCGGATCTGGAGCTTCGATAAGAAACGGAGCTTCGGTAAGAAAGGAATGTCTCACACGGATTAAACACATCGACAGGTGGAGCAAAGTTTCGTGTATGATAGTTCGACGCGGCCCGGTCTCTTTTTACTTTGTCCAAAGTCGCGCCAAGTTCTTATCCCCGTGGATTACCGTTAAACACGAAGTACCTTGCGCTTTACTTTTTTTGATAGTCAACAGCCCAGGTGATCTTGTTGTTATATGTGTAATATACACGAATCGTACTGTTCCGGATAAAACTTTCCGACGCGACTTTAAATGCACCGAGAATCGTAAGTCTCACTTTCGTAACTTCAATGGAAACTGTTTATGGAAGAAAAAATTGAATGAAGGTTGAGACAAAGTTGCCGAGTTGCGACTGCTATTTCTGTAATTCTACGTTAATAGCATTTATTTTATCATTTCATTCCAGTTTTATCTATTAACAGTGATTATTGTATTCATATTAACGTATCAATGAATTTTAACAATCTAATTCTTTGTTTCCCACCGTAGTTTTCTTATTTGTGAATAAGATTGAATGTGTAATATATTTGTGAAATAAATTGACTGCGCGCGATTATAAAATTATTAAAATTATAAGTATTACAATGTAAATAACAAATTATATATACTTATAATTATTTGTTAAACCTCCAACAGTAAGTTGGCACAACACAAAGTAAAATACAACAAAGTAACTCAAAACGAAGAAGTGAACAAAATATTTCCTCTCCTCAATAAATCCCTTATATCTTCCACTATAATCTCAACTTCAAATCTTATAGAACGCAAGAAAAATGAATTAGAAAATAAAAGTTTAAAACCGCTCAAGTTAATAATCTATCTCAGGGAAACTTAAAGTCAACCAGAACTCAAACAAATACCATCAACTATGAACAAAAATGAAACTATAAAAATGCAAATAAAGCAAATTCACACAAAGTCAAGTCGAGGCAAAAAAAGGCGACCGTTTGTTTACGCAAGGTCTACGTGGCCACTTTTTGTACGATGACAAAGAAGTGGTGGGCTTTATAAGAATCTCGATAATCAAGAGTACGTAAAAAACGATCGCACTTTACGTGTCGATGACTCCGTTGCAAAAAGAAATCTGACAACATGGACAGTGCGTGCATGAGAAACGGCAAGTCAGGGACCGCGAACAACGAACTGGTTGAATGACTTTCGGCCGGGTTCAAATCACTCTAGCGCCAATCAAGTGGCCGGAAGCGCGCCTTCTCGATGCCTAAGAAACGTGCAGCATTGAATCCGAGAGAGTGCGAGACAATACACGTGAAAAGATTAGAGTCAGGTATGCCGACGGTACGTGTCGCGAGGGCCAAGAGCTAGCCACTTTAAAGGTTGCGAAGATATCAACCACCCCCATGAGAAGTGGTCTCAACGTCTCCGGCCTCAGACGCGCCCTATTATTTTCGCCACGTACAGACGAACCGCAATAAAAAATTTATACAACTGCTGACGTGCATATTCGTCGCTGCATTCCGCTCGCTTTTAATTCTATTCCCCAATCTCTCCATAACGACACTTAAAATTCGTTATATGTTTAATACTCTGAGACAAATTTTTTTGCGGTAAAATTTACTACAGATTGCAAAGAAACAATCTCTATCGGATTGACTTGTGTTCACTTTCTTAATAGTCTTAGATTATCCCATACAGTGAAATCATTTTAATACTCTTTTCCTTAGGAAAACAGGAAACTTAAGTTATTTCGATAAGGTTCGTTTATTGTAAACTATCGTAATTTCTCCAAAGAAATTTTTTTACTATACGTACTATGTTTATCAAATAATACTTTTCTAAGGGTTTTTCTATAGTTTTCTAAATAAGTTCCAAATGTCCAACACTTATCATGAGTTACCACGTATCTGGGCAATAATATTTTATATTCGAATTACTTAATTTTAAATGTTCACTCCGGTTCACTTAATAATGTAAAGCTAATTAACTCGAAAGCATGATAAACGTAATAAGATGTTTTTCTTGCGCTTTATTGACAAGAAGTTGCAAGAAAACATCCCCTCGTTTACTTAAATAAGTGAGGAAAGTTTCCTAAAATAACCGAAGAAAGAAATAAGCCAAGTTAAAATAACTCGCGGAGGACTGTACTGATTTGAATTACGTTAGTAATATCTAATCGATCGATGTCTCGAAAAAAAAAAAAAAAAAAAAGAAAAACAAACTTGAAGTATTAACGTCAGTGTTTTCATACATATAACATACGGTGCAGACGACACATAAACAACCACTTATCCTCGATTTCAAAGTGACATTCGCAATAAATCATTCAAAGTGTATAATTGACATTTTTTTTCCTTTTTTTGGCGGACCAACGAGAGTTATCGTCGATTTAAATGAAATAACTGCGACGGCGTGCAAAAATAGAACCCTCCGAAAAAAAGCCAATTCAAGTAAATGCAAACCTTTACGTTTAAATTGAATTTTCTTATACACAGGAGGATAGCACTTAATTTGAGTGGATATCATTTGTCTCCCACAGATATTTTCAAATTCGAACAATTTACCGACGCCGCCGCGGCAATATGGATATCTTGGAAGTATAATTTATTGCTCGCACGAGGACCGTACAGCGCGACCTATATATACATTAAACCGCGCGGCGAAACAAACAAAATCTCAATACGCAACTTAACCGTCCCGAGGATATAAAACGTTTTTATTCACAATCAAATTCGACGCGCGCAAATTGCACCGGGGAAAATTCACCCTTATCAGTGTAAAATTACGCGAGATCCGTAACGATTTCATGAATTATTCAGCATGAAAATTATGCGCCAAAAAGTGCGCGTCATTTTGCGGATAAAGCCGGCGGAAAATCAAATTTACAATTTTGCTGAAATTGTCTCGCGGCCGGATCGCGCGAAACAAAGGCGTCGCTTCGAGTTGGCCCGCTCTTCGGTGACGCGAAGGTCCGAGTAATTTGCATTTAGCGCATGAAAACCGCGAGTTTAAGCGCGTTAAAATATGAACGCACTTATCGCCTGCGAAGTCTCGCAGCGAAGGAGACACTTGTCAGGTTCGCGACTCGTGACAGACCGACGGATCCGAGGGAATGAATATTATGGTAGCGCGACTGACTGCCGGCTGAGTGAAAAGCCGTAGAGCGTATATGTATCGCGTCAGACTTTCCACGGCGAAAGTCAGCAAGATATACGACTGGCTACATCAGTGATCGTTAGACGCCTATCACATTATTCATATCGTCCGCGATCAATTTGTTTTCAATGACGTGTCATTTCCCGTTAGTTCGCATACACTAATAAATATGGTCGTAATTTTGATAGATATTTAGTTACGCCAAAGTATCGTAATGTTTGGCGAATTCAGCGTACTAAACTGGATTATGACAAATAAATACTGGCAGAAAGGAAAAATGAATGTTAAATTAAAACTTTAATAAGATATATTGATATGTCCCTAGTAAAAATCAAACATATATGGTCGTATATGGATTAAGAAAAAACATATATGTTCATATATGGATTACGAAAAAAACATATATGTTCATATATGGATTAAGAAAAAACATATATGTTCATATATGGATTATGAAATAAAAATTTTTCCTTATCCTATATGATCCATATATGAACATATATGTTTTTTCTTAATCCATATATGACCATATATGTTTTTTTCGTAATCCATATAT
>JABFPN010000967.1:0-35184 GCA_022817305.1 Leptoteleia sp. ZL-2020
ATTTTTACCATTTTTTGGCCATAACTTTTGAACGGCAAAAGAGCGACCTTTTATTTTATTTTTCCCGTGATCAGCGCAAAAAAACACACAGATTTCGTGTGTAAAAAGTCTATGTTGGGGGGGGGGGGTAGATAAGTACACAATTACCAAAATTTTATATAAAACAAACAAACAAATATTTAATAAAAAATGCTTATAATAATGATTATTTACCTGTGCAAAACTATACATATACTGAAAAAAATTACTGTCTTTAACTGTGTTTCAGATGTATATTCGTCTTTCAGGGAAATATTTCTGTTTCATATGTAAAATATAACACTCAAAACTAATTTCTTTGATCTTAAAAAATAGAAATTTTTACTGAAAGACGGATATACATCTGAATCACAGTTAAAAACAATAATTTTTTCTCTCATAATTTTCTCAGTGTACATATTGTTCATATGATTTGTATCACATGAGTGCCCCATATATAATCACATATATATCATTATATATTTGCATATATATAGTCATATAGACATATTTTACATAGGTATAATCATAAGAGAAATGAAAATCAAAGACAACAATAAAATGTATTTAAAAAAACAATTATTAGTACAATAATTAAAATAAAAAAAAATACATAATTAAAAATCTTTCATTGGAAGGTGAAAATTAATTAGATTTAATTTAACTACATTTTCTTTGTTGACTAATATGTTGGGATAGAATGCTGGAATAATTTATAAAAGGTATACGTTCGAACGCCTTGGCTGCGATATGTTAAGAGTTTGAATTCTTAAAGCAGAATTTCCGCAATTGCCAGCCTGACGTAATTCAATGTCGCGATGGTAACCCGTGCGGCAAACAGTATCAAACTATAGTAACCGCGAGACGGAATCGTTCGATGAGCTCGCGGTACCAAAAAGCGCGCTTTATCGGAACGTGATATCATCGGCGACCAGAACTCCCATTCAACCAAAAGTCAAGACAAACAGCGTAATCGGCACTTCGTTTATAATAATGATTTATTCCTCGCGTCCATTCAAACGTTAACATATTAATTGCCTCGGTCAAAATTATGCATCCTTTGCACAGGTGCCGCGCTAACATAATGCGATCTGTGCAAAGATAAGCGCTTTTGGAATCATCGTTTCTTCGCTGTTTCGCTTATTTTAACCAATTTCAAGTTACTCGTAAAAGTAAGAAGAAGAAGACGTAGAAAAGACTGGCAATGGTGTTTAATTAAAGTTTTGATATTTTTTTAATTTAAAACGTACTTGTATACAATCTGAAAATGTTCTATTTACTTGTACCGGATTATTTTAATAGAAAAGTGGACTGAAAATTTCCATGAAAATTCAAATGAAAATTATTCCAGTTATTATTAAAGTCTTTTATGTTATATATTTTTATATAAAGAATATTTATTTTTATGGTAACGAGACATTTAATGATAAACAGAGTGTATATTATTTTATAATGGTTTCAAATTAAGCATGACTACAATTCAAAGATTGTCTTTTTACAATAAATTTTTAAGAGTCTTATCATTTTTTGCTTACTTGTAAATTATTTTTTTGTCAAGTCATTTGTTCATTAATAATGTTTTCAGAATTTAAGTTTATAACTTAGAAGAAGTAAAATTAGAACCACACTTTTAAATTCAAAATTCTAAAAAATAAAAATAAATTATTTCATCAATTCAGTTTAACGAGAATTTTTTATAACTTAAAGAAAAAATACTGTAGAAGTCAAATTTTACGATAATTATCAATTAAATTCTATTATTGTTTATTATAATTTTTTTGTTAATTGTAAAGAAATTTGGAACGTATGTATAATAATGTTGTTTTGTTTTACAGAATATCTGCACGACCAGAGATACGTTTTACGATCGGATTTGGGAAGTGAGTTTAATTATACACAAATAACTATACAAGTTTATGCGTGTGTTCGTGATGATGAGTCAGTGGCGGGAAACCGGATCGGGTTCATGGGAGAACTTATAGTCCAGATCGACTTTCTTATTACAAGTCGGTCGATATCCCTGTATACTTTCTGATCTATACCTACTGATGCACTTTATTTTTATACGAAAACATTTAAATTGTTTTTTATTAAATAAATTGATGAACAATAACTTAAATACGATTACGCTATTTTCTGCACAAATTTCCATTTGTACAATTGAAAAAGTTTATTTAAACAATTTACTGACTCGTACCCACGAACACACATTCATTTAACTTTAACCGATGAAAATGTTTCTATGAAAAATTCTGGAAAACCAAGTTTAGATTAAAACATTGAAGGAAAAGATAAACTTTTCTTTCATATGTATATATTATTGATATAAACTTGTATCAGAAATAATAATTTTGAACCATATTTTATCGTATTACAATCATTCATGTATTAATACAATTATTTTCATATTAAAGATGAAATTGGAAGACTGAAAGTGACAGTAACAGTACTACTATGCGTAGTATGTCTTTTAATCAGTGGTATCGTATTCTTTGCCTGTACTTATTTTATTAAATGGAACAAGGCTAAAAATTTCATCCTGAAAACATGGAGGAAAAGGAAATGGTTTAGAGTAAGTAATTCCATCTATTATTTTCTCTTTCTTCCTATAGAATAACAAAAAAAATTGTAAAATTTAAAATATTTTATATTAATTTTGGGATATCTCTAAAAGGAGAAAATTTTTACTACTAAAAATGATAAAAATCCTAATCGTAAAAAGAATTGTTAATTTTGTACAGCAAAATATTAATTTTTCCAATATATCCTTAAATCAGTATAAAAAAAGACACTTGTAACGCATATAGGGGTTGCAAAGTGGGTTCATTTTCACCTTGAAACTCAAGGTCTTAGCTAATTTCTTAAAGTTCCAGGTGGAAAAGGTCTCAAGGTGAACTTTTGGAACCCACACTTTCTTAACTTTATTCAATTTTAATAACGAATAGTATTAGGTTGAGCATTCTTTTTTATGTGAGTTGAGGTGAAGATGAAATTTCAAGGTGAAACTGACCCACTTGGCAACCCTAACGCATATACAAACTGATTTTAATTTAAATTACACATTTACTCTGTTTAACAATGTGTTCTGTTCACTATCGAAAAGAAAAATAATGTGAAAATGTGTGTCTTGACAGAAGTCAAAGTCCGGTAACAAAATACAACAAGTGGACGTGGAGTCGTCCGCGGCGGCGGTGGCGGCGGCAGCAGCGAAGCAACAAAACGGCTTGCGAATCACGATGCCAACCATAAGCGGAATGGTGGTCGCTCAAAGCCCGAACAGTTCGTGCAAAGAGGGCTCCTGCAACGGCAACGCCACTCCGAGCACGTCGAGCACGACGCTGTCTCGGAAGGTGCCGAGCGAGGATTCGACCGTGGAGTACGCTTACGACAACCCCGCGATGACACCGAGCCCGGAAGTGACGCAGCAGCGCACCAAACGGGAAAGCTCCTTCTGACTGCTAGATAAGCAATTGTGACGGTGCAGGCGCGTTTGTTTCGCACGCCAATAATTACGACAAAAATCGCCCCGCTCATCGCGCTCGTGTTACCCGCGTGTCGTTTTACGATATCGCAATGTTTCGTATTTGTATCATATTCGGTTAGTATCTTCAACGAAGCACGGCAATTTTATATGCTATTGTATACTCGGATTAGAATGATTCAACTAATTGAACATTTTGCAAGTATCTGATCATATATAAGGTTGAATGAAACTTTTCAATCTAAAGAAATGGTACTGATCTAGGAATTGATTTGTGATTATATTTCCAATTACTTTTATCATTCTGATGTTATTGTAGTAAAATGTATGATATTTCTTAATAGTATAAGTTAATAAGTTGAATGATATTTTATATGAAGAATTATGTTTAACAGATAATATCCGATATAGTTTAATTAACGTTAATTATCAAAGTTATATCATGTGAGGTAATTTATAAATATTTTGTAATCTAATGTATTACTTTATGACATTAACGTCACTTTGATATGAATTGTACAAGAAACTTATACTTCATTATATAATATTATATTCAAATTATTGAATATGATATAGAAACTAAATTTGTTTTGAAATTAGGATTAAAATTTTTTTTAATTTTATAATATAATGGACTGATCTTTTACAAAATAAATTTCACTTAATAATATGATTGAAGTTTAAAATAAATTATAATTGAAATTAAATTTTAATACTGTGATTTTTACACGTATTTTCTACATGATAAATTATATACAACAAAAAAGTGCAACATTTTATTACTACAATAAATTGTATCAAAATAAATTAACTTGAAAGTTAATATTCAATCCATACGAACTTGTTTATAAACAAATTATTACGTCAATTTGACTATAATATAATTTTTTTCATTAAGAATATGTTATGAAGTCTTATTTGTTGAATCATAAATATATTATTATTGACACAATAATGAAAAATAATTAACATATGACGTTAGTATTAGTATTATATTATTATATTATATACGTATGAAGTATTTTAGTACGATACAACATCCTTGCGGCTGTGTGACTTAATCGTTATGGGAAATCAAAACATTTCGTCCAATATGTACTTGGCGTACTAGTAGTATACCAGTTAACTAAATGAGCGTACTGTAAGTTTGTTTTTAAGTTGTAAATATAAAATAGTCTTAATATACAGTGATTCTTATCTTTAAGTAATTCTAAGAAGCATTTTAAAGTGATTCCTCACTCGCAGACATAACTTAAATTACAAAATTTTAAATATAAAATAAGGAAGTAGCATAAAAAATAATTAATTTCCAATTGTTCTTCATATTTTAAAACATTTAAAAATATTGCGAATGTATGTTATTGTTCTTTTTAAATGTAAAAAATATTACAAAATAAAAAGTATTGTAACTTCTGGCACTTTGGATGTATCGCGAATAATATTAAATAAAAAAAAAACAGCTTTCATTTCTTACAATTTTCTATTACAGTGTGATTAACTAAATAATATAGTCAATCAATCACACATCTTGACGATTACGAAATAAAATTTCTCCAAATGAGTAATCACTTTTACATCGTGAGGCACGTTGCGTTTAAATCAACAGAATATATAATACTTTTCAGTATAACATATATTAAGTTTATCGGATTAATGTCTTCGACTTTAAATGTCATTGTTTCCATGTAATATTGGTGCATTTTGTAACTAATGCACTTATATATACAGTTATTGAACATCAAAAACTCCACCTAATTTTTAACACTTGTACAAATGTATAATTTGTTGTATTACGTTTATCCATATTTTAATTACGTTATAACAATAGATTAAGATAATCATAAAATGTACATATGTAAATATCTGAGAAACGCCGCGTCGTTCGAACCCTTATCAAGAACTCCGTCCAAGAGAGCTTTTTGAGCAAAGTGCATTTACTCTAAATGTATATTTTGCATAAGTCAGTCGAGCTTTCATAGCGAAATCTAATTCATATTTTCCATTTTGGATTTCTCTAAGAAAACTATGCTTGACTTTAATCTTACTTCTATGGTAGTAATAATTAATATTAACTAATTTTAGGGAAACTCAGCGTTATTAGTGTATAAGAACATTAAATTCAATCGTGAATTGCATTTTTTTTAGAACAAAAAAGTTTAATCGAGTCTATAAAATTTGGTATTAAATCATAATATTTTGATTCTTACTTAATACGTTGAAATGTTAATTATGCAATTTGCCGTTTGATTATATTCTTCATCGCAAAATATCACTATACTTTTATAAATCAAATATATTTAAGACCTGTTGCGCGCATTGAAATATTTTAATGATTCTATTGAATTACGTTTCGTCTTGTCGTTGCAGAATTTTGTCTTAACTAGCGTATGTGAATTTATTTTTAATCGACAATCGATATTTGGCCTTCCATTGGAGAGCCAAATGTCTTCCAGAATTCAGGATATTAATTACTTTATTATATCATAATAGCACTAGACATTGCAATAAGGAAAGAGTCGAAAAGTGTATCCAAGGTATTTTAAAATGTCAAAACGTTGGTGTACTTTTCCCAAGGCTCACTTCCAGTATAGAACTTTTTGATTCACTATAGAATATCCGTTTCAAAGCTCAACAATTGTAATTTTGATTAGCTCGATATGTGCAATTGGAAATGAAATTTTATACGGAAATGTACTGTTTTACAATAAATCATATTGTGATGACAAACAATTTTGTTAGCAAGTTTTATTACCTTTAATATGATATAAATTTATCAGAGTTTTGATATATATAAAATCACAGTTTATTACATAATTAAGAACTTGAAACAGATCATCTTCAGCGAATACAATTTCTTTTTAAATGACATTTAAGAAGACTCCAATTTCCATCTAAAAAGATATACTATTTGAACACCGAGAAAAATAAATAGCATATTTAGCAATAAATCCTGGAATACTGAACCTATACGTTCTTTGTATGTGTATCACTTATAATTTTTGGGAATGTTTTCTATACACATTGTATAGTATTCTATGTTTATAGAACTGAATGCATTACATATACTTATTTTTTCCATAAATTATTACAGTTACACCTACAGAGTACATATAGGTTCAATACCCCAGAATTTATTGATAAATATACTATTTCATTTTTCTCAGTGAAGGGAACAGATATTTCAAAAACTAGTTAAATATTCATTAACAATTTATATATATAAAAAAAAAGAATTATCATAAGTTACTATTTTTTTACCAATTTAAGGATACATTGGAGATATTTTTGACATGAATAATAATAAAATTTCAGAATCATGCAATAGCTTTTCATTCGAAAATCCTAAAACCTGTTATAATTATCATTTTTAATAATAAAAATGGTTACATTCCGGGATATACCTCGAAATTAATATAAAAGTTATTCAACTTCACCGATACCATTTTTCTCAGCGCGCATTCGAACCTGCCTCAACGGCGTCGCGAAAAAATTAACACTTTGAAGCGATCAATGGTCAAATTGGAATATCCATGTTTGGGCTCGGATGGCTGATAGAAATAAATGGGCCCCACAATTCCCCGGCGTTTCGTAACTCTGATTTAGCTGACTCGCAAGCGCATTATACTTTTATGCATATTATATATACCGTACACGTTCAACCATTTGCAACAATTAGAGTTAAGATTGCAATTCTACGACGTGTAGGTAATTATTCAATCACCTAGGAACGTTTTCAGCTCTAACCGTCGACGTCCACGAAGCAAAGTCACAGTCGCTAAATTCCCGTGCCGTCTCGCTGACCTGCTTCTCGTCGTCGGAAATTGTGCCGCACTTTCCGTTCCAATCCTACACCATGAATTCATTCGCGAAAGCGTCAATTTTGACAAACTCATAAATCCCCCCCGCCCACCCCTAGACTTGCAACTTTCTTCGGTGTCGATTTGTTTAAGTGAACTTTGAATAACGGAACAAAGGGCCACGATGGACGAGGAAGTTGTGAGGCCGAAAAAATATTTCGCCCTGGTGGACATTGTCGTGTTCACGGGGATGCTCGGAGTCTCGGCTCTGGTTGGCATTTATCAAGCTTACAAAGCTCGGAACAGCACGGAAGCCGTCAGAGAGTATCTGATGGGTGGACAAAAGATGTCCATTTTCCCCATTAGCATGTCTTTGATTGCAAGGTACAGATAGTTGTTTTTTCGAATGTTAAAATTGGGCAAATGTTGACAATTTATTTGCCAAGTATAGTTAAAATAATCGGACTCATTTAATTATATTGACTTTTATAAAATTGTATATTAAATGTCACGCAGTAAAATATATTGCTATGAATGGCAACAAGTTTGACAAAAGTTCAAATTTTAATTAATGTGTAGTATATAAGGTTAAAAGATACGTTTGAAAATAGAAATTTGATATGAAATATTGTTTAAACAAATGTTTCACTTAGATGTAGCCCAAGTTAATTAATTGACAATGAATTGTTGGTAATATTATTAATATTACTATATTAAGATAACTAAAAAAATACAAATCAGTTGCTATTACAACAAATTAATCAGTTTGGATATCTTTAATCAGTTTATCATTAATCAGTATTGAATATGATATAAAGTCTACTGAAATTAGATATCAACGATAACTGCTTCATTGTATAATAGTTAAATGAAAAATAGGTAACCCGAAATAGAGGACGGTTAGCGTTAGAGAACTCTCCCCTAATCACGTACATTATTTTCAAACAGAATCATATTAACTTTCCCTATACTTTCTCGCAACGTTACTATTCTTTAAAATTACTTTTATAATTTATTACAATCAAAGTACTTATATAATTAAATTATATATAAAGGGGCATATACTGATATGAAGCAAATGATTATAGTTCGCCATGAAAACCATACGGTTTTATATTTCAAATGGTTTCAACCAAGTATTTCAACATTCAAATAGTACGATTTTACCATTTAAAACTTTCAACCATATGAATAGCGCAATTTAGTTTCCTAAGCGTTTCCAGTCATATATCACATGTATTATTAAAGGGAAACGTATGCTTTGTAAGTGACTTTTATTCTTGTATTTCACTTTACTATTTTGATAGTAAACTCTAAACTTCAAAAATATAAACGAATATAAATACTCGAAGAAATGTTGATCGCAACCGTTAAATAAATTAAGTTAAAAATAACAAACAATGAAATTATGATGGAAAAATGCATAATTATTACATTTACTTAACACCATCTACTAAATTAATACAATTTAAAAACAAAAGTACAAAATTATTACTGTCTTCTAGTAACGCCTACGATCATTTTCCATTCAAGTAATCATACATTTCCTATGTATGTAAGACGTATGCTGATATATAACATTCAAATGACATATTTGTATACTTATAGAACATGCCATTTAATTAAAGAAGAAGAAAAATGTACTACTATTTCCAGTTGACATTTGCAGAAATTTTCAAATTTGTAATTTTAATATAATTATTTGGTAGTAATTGTAAGATACTATAAATTACACCTATAGGTTTTATGCTTTTAGTGTATCATTATATACTAATATGTATGTACTAATATAGTTTATATGACAAGATTAGAAACACTGAGAAAAATACTTTTTGAACCAAGTACAATTCGATCAATTAAATTGAAATCAATCAAACATTTGATAACTCATTGAAAATGTTTCCCACATAATTAAAAAAAAAATTCATACAAAAATCTATTTGTATTTCATAAAAAATTGTTTCAGTTACATATCAGGGATAGCAATATTGGGAATTCCAGCGGAAATTTACGTCTACGGTACGCAATATTGGTCAGTTGTTATAGCAGATTGTTTTGTTTCACTAACTATGGCTACAGTTTACTTACCCGTATTTTATGGCCTAAAAATAACGTCATCGTACGAGGTAATACCATAACAAAACCAATCTTATATATATGTTTATTTAATGATAAACAGAAGATACCCATAATAGAAAGAAATATAAAGATAATTAAAATAAATTAATAGCTTTTATTAGTAAACGGGGTTTTTAGCATTAATTCAATTACTAATCTGAAATAATAATTTTTGCTTTACGTTTTCGAAAATAGAACGAATATTATGATGAAAATCATATTGGACAAGTGTCCCGTTTACTAACAATCTTAGTTATTTTTCTTAATCTTTTCTCCCCGTGTATATAAAGCAAACTAATAACTTATGATTTGCAGTATTTGAATTTAAGATTCAACAATATTGTAAGGATGCTGGGAACTGTCATTTTTCTCATAAAAATGGTAAGAAATATCGTATATTAAAATGAATATTGTATACTAACATGAATATCTTTGCAAATGTGTTAATTATAACTCAGAAAAAAAAAAGAAATTAGTCCAGTTTTCCATTAATTTATGCACTTCTTGATATTTATATCCTTAATATTACGATTGGCCAGGCCTTCATTGTAAGCTAATTAACATCCTTTGCACTATAATACACCTAATAGACTATAATTGCTCATTAGCCCGTTGATCAAAATAATTGAGGTAATATGTAGCACAAGCCACTTATCAAAAAAGTATATTTAACAAACAGAGTTATAAACAGACACAATTTTTACTTCATTAAATAATATCCGCAAAAAAAAACTATAATAGCTTTAAGAGGATTAGTATTAATTAGCATTCTTAGCATTAAATCAATTATACTTTTCAGCTGCTTTATATACCTTTGGTAATATATGTTCCTGCTTTAGCATTTAACCAAGTGACTGGGATAAATTTGCATTTAATAGCACCATTAGTGTGCATAGTTTGCATATTTTATACAACATTGGTAAGTGCCAAATGTTTATTAATGTTATTATAATAATTTACTATTAAACTGTTAGCATTTAAATATTAAATGACTAACAAGGAAATAGTTTAACAACGCGAAATCTTTTTTAAAATGTTGCACTGTTTCCACAATTCTCTATATTTTTCCACAATTCTCTAAATATTCCTTTTTAAAATTTTTTACTTATAGTAAATAAAAAAACTGCAACATCACGTTGAGTTTTGCTTTCTAAAAATGAAAATGAAAAATGTTCTTTTATACAAGCTAAATTAAATTATAAATACAATTTATAGGGAGGACTGAAAGCTGTAGTTTGGACTGATACTATTCAATCGGTGGTAATGTTTGGAGGCGTCATCACGGTGATGATTTTGGGAACAAACAGAGTCGGAGGCTTTTCAGAAGTTTGGAAGAGGAATGTCAACACCAACAGAATCGAATTCTTCAAGTAGGGTAGAGTTCGACTGTAGAGAGACCGCTGTTGAAAAACGGCGGGGATAGGTATTACTTAGATGTATAAGAGGATATTCGTTCACGTTAGTACACTTTCCAATTATCAATATCGATTATTGAGTTTCAAAAAAGATTTCGCCATTTTAAATTGAAAGGCATACAGAATCTGAACAGTTTAAGTTGAAAAATGTCAATTTTATGATCTCTAAGATTTGGTAACATTAATAATTATTTGTTATTTAACAACTTAATTTACTGAAATCAGTATTGTATTGTTTCTAGTTGGGATCCAGATCCAACAGTTAGGCATACGTTTTGGTCAGTGGTAGTTGGAAATTATTTGAATTGGTTAGCCACATGTTCAGTGAATCAAGCAATGGTCCAGAGATGCTTGGCTATGCCAAATCTTAAAAAGGCTAATATGTAAAGAAGAATTGTATTATATATAAATTATTTAATCATGAATAGATATCACCTAAAAAGTCTCAATTTAAACATGCCTAAAACCAATCAAATTATTAAGATATATAGTATATAGAAAATGTATAATACTTTTTTTATCATAATAATTTGATTCGAATTAGACATTTAGAAATACCAACTCTTTAGGTGATTCTACCATGAATATTAAATTATAGATTAATTATATATACTCTATTGTAAATAAAAAGTCTTTATTTAAGAAATTATTTCACTATGATATTTCAATAAGTTTGAACTTCAGAAGATTTTTGAAATTAATTTTAGACTAATGTCAAATTTTTTATTCCAAGCAAAATAATGATATCATTATAGTGGTAAATATTTTTTTATATTTAATCAAATTTAAATTTCAGAACTATAATGATTATGGCAGTTGGTATAGTAGCTATAGTGTCCATGAGTTGTTACACTGGTATTATTATATTTGCTGCGTTTTATGATTGCGATCCAATTGTTA
The DNA here is from genome assembly GCA_022817305.1 of Leptoteleia sp. ZL-2020. Taxonomy (NCBI): domain Eukaryota; kingdom Metazoa; phylum Arthropoda; class Insecta; order Hymenoptera; family Scelionidae; genus Leptoteleia; species Leptoteleia sp. ZL-2020. The sequence continues at coordinate 11,730 of JABFPN010000967.1, forward strand.
CCAAGGTAGTCAATAAAAATAAAAATGTGAATTGTACCAATTGAGTTAATTAAGCAAATATTTTGTATTTAGCAAATAGGGAAAGCGGATCAACTTTTACCATATTTTGTAATGGAATTAGCCCAATCGATCCCTGGACTACCTGGACTTTTTATTTCAGGAGTATTTAGTGCAGCATTAAGGTAAATAAATTATTAATATTGTTTAAAATATCAAAACTTGTCTAAACACACAATAATTTAAATTGATATAAAAGAGCATAAACATAATGCGAAAAAATAATAACACAAAAGTATAAATAAACTTTAGTTTTTTTGTCGATAACACTTGAGAAAAACAATATCATTACATTAGACCTTTCACATTTTTCGGTATATATTGATTGTTAATTAATATTATTACAGCACAATGTCTACTGGATTAAATTCAATGGCTGGTGTAATTTACGAGGACTTGATTAAACCTTGTTTACGACGACCGATTTCAGAGACAAATGCAAGCCGAATAATGAAAGTAATTGTCGTTATAATAGGAGTTGTGTGCGTAGCACTCGTATTTGTGGTAGAAAAATTGACCACATTAATACAGGTACCATGTATAAGTTAAATCAGCAAATTTGCAATCAAAGTAACATTTAATAATGTTAAAATGTTCAGTAATCTATAATTTTTTGCAAACATTTTACATTCGCTTAAAGTTTATATTTTGCATGCAGGTAATGTTAGAGAGTCTCCTTGTGGGTTCAAAAATGTTGTTAAGTTTACACGATTTGTATCCTAGCCTTTGAAAATGTAACTTTAATTTTTACATTAAAACTTAAAAATAATATTCTCCTTCTATTTTAGGCAGGTAAAAGTCTTTCCGGTATAACAGCTGGGCCATTATTAGGAATGTTTACACTCGGAATGTTTTTCCCTTATGCCAATAGCAAGGTGATACAATTCGCATAATACAATATTAAAACATATATTTTAAATTTCAAAAATATTCTTAATTTTATACGTAATATACAAGTGAAAAAAGGTAATAATTTATAACAAGTTTAGAATATACTCGTACTATAGAGCTATAAACAATATTTTCTCAGAGCATGAATAATAATAAAGTAAAATTCTGTAAGTGTAAGTGGAATTAATGATATATAAGTTTATATTCAAAGTACATTCTGAACTTGCCAAATATACAATACTTTTTTCTTAGTGTACAAAATGTACAATAGAAATATACTTAAAACACAATATTATTTCTTTAAACCTAATAATTTATGAAATTGGATTTATTTGTTACGTAATATTTATTTAATTCAATTATAGTAATTATAAACTATACTTATTTGGTACTGAATATCAAATAAGTATGTTTACTTTCGTCAATATTTAATTTATTTTATGTTCTTACTCATAGGGTGCATTAATAGGTACAATAGTGAGTATAAATTTGGTTGCTTGGATATCCTTTGGCACACAAGCGGCAATTTCAAAAGGAGAAATTAGATTTCCGGTTAAGTCTATCTCCATTGATGGGTGTCCCGAAGTTTTAAAAAAAACTGCTAATTTATCACTTATATATGAAGAGACCATTAGGTATAAATACAATTTCTTAAATTATAATAGCATAATAATAAACTCGATCTTAAACTTGATATAATGAGTAATTTGAAATTGTTAGGTAATATTTTTTACTTTTCATTAGGGAAGAGCCTTTTTTCCTATACAGAATGTCTTACTTATGGTACACATGGATAGGGTTTATAACAGTTATTATTGTTGGATTGATAGTGTCTTGGCTTACTGGAGTAAACAGATATAAATCTGAAGACAAAAAATTATACACCCCAGTGATACATTGGATTTTACGAGAACATCGGCACCAAGTAAAAATTATTATATATATAAATAGATATAATTATATCATTGATATAATAATTCCTTCTATTAAAATCTATTCTGAATCCTCCAACATATTTTTTTAGGTTGATATCAGTTTGGAAACCCAAGATGAGAAACGAATGTAAAGTAGTAGAGATAAGAAAATTGCTTAAATTCTTTTTCAATGAATAAACATTAATAAACCTAATTAAATATAACCATTGAGAAAATAAATATAAATTACGAACTAGATTATTTGATAAAAGAATTACACATATTTTATTCTTTTAATAGTTCTTTAATTAAAAAAATGTAATTCAACTTGAAATAATACAACAATATTTATTGACAAATAATTATAAACTGAAATGTAAAAATTAAATTAAATTAAATTCACTAAATTAAATTTAGTGAATGCATTTATGTAACAAAATTAATATTAAATGAAAGATATTTATAAATTTGATGTAATTTTATAATTGAATAAGAAATACTTTATTACAACAGCATTCTTATTTGTAATAATACTAAATGCGTGTAGTTGAAGGAAATATGATTAAGATGAATTATTTTACATCATTATTAAATATCAAAACAATGTTAGAAATATATATAAAAAAAAAAAAATAAAAAAAACATTTCAGTAAATAATATTATTTGAATTAGACTAGTTTCTTAGCTTCAAAGAAACGCTTCAAGTGCCTCATCTGCCATGTTCCCATAATTAATAAAACTATAGTCTGAGTAATAGACCACCACAAAACTCTGCTGTTTGTACTTTCTGATGTGCTGCGGAAAATTCCTTCTCGATACTAAAATTACAAATTCAGATTAGTAAAAATAATGATATTAGTTATTTTTAATATAACTCAGTAATAAAATAATAATTTAATTTTTATAGTTTAATATATAATTTCAACACATTTATATATCTGAACATATTATTTGTAATTGATATTTTGAATATAAATAAGTGTTTAATATGAATTAATAAGACAAAATAATAATACTAGTAATAAACAATAGATTTTAAATACATAATAACAATAAATTGATTTCTGTAAGCATAAATCATATAATAATGGTGTATAAATAAAAAGTTCTTTCTTACCCTTTGATAAATTTGTTCTTTTGTTATTTGATCAACTTGTTGCAGCAACTGACGTATTCTCATTTCTAATTCTGTATACTTTTCCTTCTTTGCAACTTTCTCATAATCAATAGCTTGTTCTCCAATTTGAATATCAATATGTACTCTCTGAAAAATACGTAATATATATTAGTTGTTATTTAATATTTGCATGATTGTAATAATGTATTCTTTTTAAAATATAAATCAAACAGTAAATTGAAATTCTGTTGTAAAGCAACTGTGTAAACAATAAAATCATTACCAATTGATGATTGCTGAACCACGATGAACTATTGGTATTCATGCAAATAACATGTTCTCCATGAGTACTTGAAACAAATACAATTTTGTTTCCTGAACTATACACTTTGGACAAAAGGATTTTATCGTCAGGATCCTTAATTTCAACCAGCAAACCTATTCCAGGATTCTTGGGACCATACGTTTGCTTTACAGGATCAAAAAATTCCAATTTATAATTAACTGAAATAAGAAATTATTTACCTTGTTTTTATTTTCTATTTCACATTACAATAAAATTATTTAATATACGATTGTGGACATAGTGTGTTACCTACTGAGTAAATCATACTTGCAAACTATTTAAAGTAGTTTGTTCAAAAGTAAATTTATAATTCTTATTTTTTTACTCTTCTTATTAAACAGACCTTAAATAATTTGCAATACAATAAAAAAAATCTACTTTAATAATCTTACGAATGAATTTATAAAAAAAAGCCGTAGCATATGAAAGCACTGTCGTCTATTTTGAAACAAGTTTAAATATAAAGAAAAAAACAAGATATTACGGGTTAATGCTGTAAACACATGTAATAACATTTTTATTTCAAACTTACCTATAACAGTAGTATCATCTGGAATTTCCTCTACGAAACATTTTCGTTCTGTTTCGGCAATGTGAAAATATAACCCCGAGGTTAACTGTAGCACGGTAGTAAATAAAAATATAAGGTTCAGTTCGAACTTCCACATATTGACTTTTCGTGTAGTCTTTTATATTTGCCAATTAAATTACTTATCACACCGCGAGCATACGGATTTTGTTATTAAAGACGGTAACACATTCTAAAAATACAAACTTTCAAGAATGGCACACGTCACCATCACCATGTCATGAAAATTCAAGCGACTCGGTTGATAAATATAAGACTTTATCCATTGAATGTTTTGTATCAAGATGAACAAAACGATATTTTGTTTGTATTTCAATTTGAATAAACGAAATTTATTAATTAATTATCCCATTAATTACATAAAAATATAAATTATTTTCAATAATTTATAATTGTTTACGTAAACACATGTCTAATCCCAAGGCCAGTATCCAACAATAACAACAACACAAACACATACACCCTTGCGGAAAATAATACTAACAATTCTGTATTAATGTTGAAAAATGCTGAAAACCACTGAAAAACTATTAAAATTGGGCATTTTCAGCTTTTTTCAGTTTTTTTCAGCATTCTTCAGCATTCTTTTCCACAAGGGTAACAGGGAATTTATATATTAACGCTTTTCATAGTTAAAAATTCGAATAAAAAGTAAAATTAAAAATGTATAAATGATAATGTCGGAAAAAATTTCTAATGGCGTATTCGGAAAAGATTTTCAGAAAATATTATTGATGTTTCATTTCTCTCTTTCAAGTTATCATTAAATGAAAAAGAAAAGAGACAAATTCTCACAAAATATTATAATGTCATTTTCCGAATACGCCATAAAATAATTTATATGCAAAAATATTAAGAAAAGAATTAACTATTACAAGAAATATTTATTTGTATATATATATATTTGTATATACAATATATATACATATAAATTTTAATTTTAACTTCCAGATGGCAGGACAAACGTTCTCGTCTGCTGTTTACTGCAGATGTAATTGAATTTGCATAACTAATTCTAGCTGTCACTAATAATTGTCAAAAATGGACGTATTAACACTACTATGCTATTTTGCATTCTTTTTGATAATTCTGATCATTTCTCTAGCTGTCATACGTAAAAGTTCTAGTAAGTATTTTATTTTATATACCAAAATGATTATCTCGACAATGTAAAATAAGCTTTGTATAACCTACGATCACAAACAGATGGTTTGTAAAAAAAAAAGATTTATTACATATAAATATTATACACTTTTAATGAATTAAAATTATAATTAGACTATCAAAACAAACAAGTATATCCGGTAAAAATCTTTTTGGAATCGTATATATTTATGAAATAAATAATGCTTGTCCTTATACTTGTTATATGTTTGTTGATGGTGTGTTAAAATTAATTTACTGCACAAAAAGTTTCACTTATAAAAATGTTATCCATAAAATAATGTTCACATGTAAACTTTAATTCATAAGAATTCAATTTTGCTTCTAATATATTAAATAATTGAAAAATAATATTTAAATATTTGTAATATGAATTTTATTTATTTGTATTTGTTTTTTTACATTGTCATCCTTACTAGAACTTATAAATTCAAAATATAAACAGCTTTGTTTTTGGTTTATATTTACATCAAATTTTATGTTCTTAGGATGTAACTAAACAATATTATTGTTATTGTTTAATTGTTTTTAATAAGTCAATATCTCAATCATAATATCTGTATATTATTATTATTGTTGAAACAGAAAAAAGCAAAACAGATGCCGTGCCAAATGCAGCACCAGCTCGGCCAGTTCATCGCGCTGCAGGAGTTCGTGCTGGTAGGCGACGTATGCAGCAACATCAACAACAAGAACCGGCACGAGTAGAAGCTGCAGAGGCAAATGTAAATAACGATGATGACAGTGGAGCAGAAGATAAGGCGGAAGTGCCTGAAGGCAAAATTGGCGCAAAGAAGCGTGCCAAACTGGAGGCAAAGGCAGAGAAGAAAGCTCAAAGAGAGGTAATGGATCGTGAGAGGGAGCAACGTAAAAAACGTGAGCAAAAGCTTCAAGAGGAAAGAGACAAACAAATGGAAAAAGAACGAGAAGATGAGAAGAAACGTGAGGAAGCAGAAAAGAAAGAGAGAGAAGAGAAAGAAAGAAGAGAGTATGAAGAGTACTTGAAGATGAAGGAGGCGTTCACTGTAGAGGAAGAAGGTTTTGAAAGAGAAGAAGAGGAAAGTGAAAATTTATTGCAAGATTTTGTGAATCACATTAAAAACAACAAAGTTATTATCTTAGAAGACTTGGCTGCGAAATTTAATCTGAAAACAGCGCAAGCAGTCGAAAGAATCAAAGATTTACAAACAGAAGGAATTTTGACAGGCGTTATTGACGACCGAGGGAAATTTATTTATATATCGAAAGCTGAACTTGAGGCTGTTGCATTGTTTGTGAAACAACGAGGCAGAGTCAGTATTTCAGAATTAGTTGAGCATTCAAATAATTTGATCGATTTAAATCCAAAACAAGTTACAGCTTAATTGGAATGTTCAGTTTTTATTTGGAATTTGTATTGTATCTGATTGGACATTATGTTAGATCTGTCAATTGTTTCTTTAGAAAATAGAAGTAATTGATATAGTAATAATTTGTTGCTGTTAAGAACATTAGAGGAAATAATTATTTTTAAGAGGTTTATTTTAGTTCAACTGCATTGATATATTTAGTTTATTTGACATCAGCTTATGTATTCATAGTAAGTCTTTGTACATTATATGGAAAACCAATCTTTAAGATGTATATAGGCGATTAATGTATATACTGCCATGTATCAAAAAATATTATACATTAAAATAAAAGATAAGACTCAAATAGAACTCATGAAACACTACACGAAGAAAACTGTACTGTTGAAGCATTTAATCTTATGGAAATCAGTTGTCCTGTTATATCATTGTATTCTATAATTTTAACATAAACTTCAACATATATTTAACATATACAACTTAACAAAGCAGATAATGTTGCAATGATGGAACATTTTTCTCCATGTATATCAAGGATCGATATACTTTCTGTATATCAATTATTTTCGAAACTCAATTTTTTCTTACTTCATACTTATGGAAGCTATTTAATTCTTATCTCAAAAAGCTCTCATCAGAGGTTTTATATTTCCCTTTTTCTTATAATAAAGTGTATTATATATTTTTTATGAAAATAGTTTATAATAAATAATAAATAAAATACTTGAATAGTTATAATTACGGTAAGATAGTATGGGTTTTTAACTGCATTATTTATTGATATTGTAGACATATTAATAAATGTTACTATTTTTAAGTGTTTAAATAAGACAAATAATGTTGTAATTTTTATATGATGATAAAAAGTTGTTAAAGAAATCAGGTCTATAAAGCTTCATAATAATATCATGAATGTCATTACATTTGTAATTGTTTATAATAAAAATTATAATAATATTTTTTAACTTCAGTAATTTATTTATTTCAATGCCATTGAATTTAATCATCAATTATTTAATATCTTTATTTAATACATATTTGATTTGATTTTTTGTAAAAATAATTTGCACTAACAACTGATGCTTCATGAATAAATGCAAGTACCAGTATAATGCATGAATTTATATTCATAACTTGTTTAGGGTGATTATAATCATAAATTATCAAAATATTAATTTATAGCATAAGTATACCTTTTTATTACAGTATATATTAGAGTATATGGGCTAGTATCATATAGTTTTAATATTCATATCCACGTTCAATTGATATTATTTATTACAACAAAAAAGAAATTAAAATTAAAGTAAACTATTTTACCTCAATGAACTTTAAAACGTGTAGATACAGAAATATAATAAAAAATTATATAATTAATAATAAAACGACTGAAGTCATACATGATTATTATTACATAAATACATTTTGAAATACAAAACTGTCCACGTCACACTAAGTAACACGCAATTTAAGAAAATAAAATCTGCATATAGATACTAAAAAATTAAAAGTTATTTTTAACAAGAATTTTTATTGCTAAAAATGATCAAATCATTACTATTAAGAATTATTACGAATTTTTCTTTAATTTATAAATTCAATCTTATTTGTTGTGTTTCATATTGACTTTATTTATTTTAAAATCTTAAAAGTAAATCTGTTTATGCTTTATTTACAGAAGAGTATTTTTTATATTTCTTTGAAGGTTTCAAAACTACATTATTTAAAAAAAAAAAAAAAAAAAAATTATTGTTTACAGAGTTTACAACTTGCTTAATATTTGGTTATGTATAGTTATTTTTATCGTTAGGTATTGGTAAAACTGACGAAGGCACTCCTTCCGGCCTGAAGAAGTTGTGCCCGCGAATCACGTGGTTTAATGGTTGTGGCCTTAGTTTAGTTGGCGCGCATCTTCTGTAATAAGCATTTGTTCCCAACGGACTAAAAAACTGTGCTTGTTGCCGGTTTTGAAAATTCTTTCATCTCTCTGAGTGATAAAGCACTGTTCATTTTAACGAAACTCGAGAGTTTCTTGCTTCGAAATCAACGACCATGGCATATTATCACAAACCAGAAATGAAAACTGTGCAGGAGCTCAAGGATATCGCTAACAAGCTCAGAATCCATTCCATTGAAGCAACTCAGGCCAGTAAATCTGGGTAAGCTACCATAGTCGAATCACTGGTTTTATGCTTTTTGTTTTCCTCTCTTTTTATCATTCGTTGCGCTCTTTTTTTATATAATTTCTTATCCTTCATTATCAACCTCTAACGAGCATGATAAGCAATTAATAATAGTTTAATTTCACTTATTCTTTGCCAATTAAATTAAGTTTAAAAATAATTCTTTTAGGATAATCCATTAAAAAGTTAATTGCCACACTTATTTTTACTTTTGGACAAATAGAATAGGTGATACTAGAATTTTTATCTCCATTTTTAAATTTTGTTATAGCATACAAATTTGCTTTTTAACAATAAAAATAATAAATAAATGAATATTACTTTAGCCTTATTATCATGTACATTTGTTTAAGAACAAAGTATTCAAAAATTTTTCTTGACATTAATCATAGCAAAATTTAGTATCATTTAGATTGTTAAAGGCATATTGTTTTTCTTCTGTTATTATTATCATCGAAGATGCGTTCAAAAACAAATAAGATGTAACCATATTATATTTTTTTTCCTTTTTTTTAGGATAAAAGTGTTTTTTTTTCAAATAGTAAACGAGTGGTTTATTTCAACTAGTTAAATAAGAAAAATAAATTGTATTTTTTACTTGTATAATATTAGCACATTTGTAACTTATTATTTACATTTTTTTTGTTTATAAAATGTGAAAAGAATGGTTGAATAGCGGGTATTTCAAAGAAGGTTCTCGGTTATTTGAATGATGTTTACTACTTGCTCAAACTTTGTTGGGATAATGCAAATTCCTTATGCTCAAGCGTGTAACTGCGATTCTTTAGGAAAATGAGTTTATCTAATCTCATTCAAGGTTTTGGAAAAAATTACCTGCAACTGGAGAACGGTTTGGCAATATGGAACTGAATTTGCTTCGAATTGTTTTAACCTTGCTCAGATAATAAATAAGATTTTTCTTATTACTATACTTTTGTCTTTTATTCCTTCATTCTGTGTATATTACTTTATATATATTTGTCTAATAAATATTACAATGGAGAATAATGCTTATAAACTGACAATGTATAACTAATTATTTTACTGTTGGATGAAAATAACGGTCGCAGGAAAATTTCCGTATAGTATAAATGTACTTTATCTTATCATTTTAAATTAATGTGTGCATGAATTAACTTTTAATGTTCTTTACAAAGTTCTCATAGAAAACCATACACCACACTGGTGTTTATTTGATATCAAAAAATACTGGTTAAATTGTATTTAATTAGTATCTATAATAACATCTATTAAATATCAAATTAAAGTGATTAATAAAAGTACATTAATCTGGATAAGTGGATAATACACATGAACTCATAATCCGCAAATAGCAGGTTTGTTTCCTAGAGTTCAGTTATCACTTATGGTCAGGCCTTTATGTATTAAAATGAAAATTTACATTCATTGGAACTTCTACATATTAACGTTAAATAATTACTACTTTTATTATTTAAGCATTTTTCATTATTAACACTTTTTACAGGGAAAATATTGCACATATAGAAGTACATTTTGTCAGTTAATGGACACGCCTCTTCTAGATGTTAATTAAACACAATTTCTCTGAAAATTATGATGCTTAATTGACGTAAAATAAATGTTATTATATATATATATATATATATATATATATATATAATTGATAATGTTTCTAGTAAACAAACATAGGATACATTGTAATCAATGAAGGATGTTTGACTATATCTGTTTACTATTTTACATAAGCTTTTTTAATAATGATAAATAATGTTTGATGGATAAAGTGTTATTGTTATTATATAAACTTTGGATGTTATTAGTAAAGGTAAACAAAAGTTTTACTGGGAAAGCAAAAAAAAAATGTCACAACAAATTAGAAAGTAAATTCTTAATTGATTAAAACTACTTTTTTTTTCAATACATGAAAACTTTAAGTTATGAAAAGTGGAAAGTGTAAACATTTTCAAATGCATTATCATTTTTATCAGTATATTTTTGGTTAATCGGTTTTACGAACTTGAAATCTCTAATTTGATGAAAAAAGAAATATGCACACAAAGCGGTGTTTTCAAATCAACTAATAATACTAATGTGAATAATTATGCCAGCAGTATTAGTGGCATGATGACACAAAGTTCAAGGTGATGACGCTTTCATGCCATTTTGCAACTTATCTAATGTTTAACATCGAAAAGAAATCTTGATATTTTTCACTCAGCAAGTAATCCAATTTTTTATTAAAATTATTAATTTATTGATTATATCAGGTAAAATTTATATATTACATTTTATTATTCGTTATTTTAAAGAGACAATAAAACTATTATAAGCAGTTAAAGCAATAATTGTAATATAAAAATGAAATTTGGTAACATCAACTATGGTATAATCTGATATTTTGTTCAAACTTTAGTAAAAGTAAATAAATAAATTTGTCTCACGATTCAACTTAATGATATTTTAAACTTGCAATCCAATCGTAAGATCAATCATTCATTCATTAATCAACAATTTTATATAGTAGTCATCAAATACACATTAAAAACTTTTTGAAATTTCTAAATAAAAAAATTTAAAAAATTTAAATATTAACAATACAATATTAATAATTTTATTGATAGTTCACATTGTTTTTAAGAGAGTAAAAAAGTATGACTAATTAAAAAACTCATTTCATGCAACAAACTTACACTCTACTCGAGGAACTTCTATTTTTAAATGAAAAAGAGTTAGCGGAGATAATTTCCAATTCATAAATTTGACTTGAACAAGATTTAAATAGAAATATTTGATTCCAGAGTTACAAAATGAAAATAACAAGTATTAATACAACGTGTACATACTTTTAAGGTAATACTGCACAAAATAAGATTATTTAACTGTATAAAGCAAGTGTTTTGATTATTTCAAATTCAAAAAAAATTGATTCTAATGGTATTAACAATTATGAGTAAATTTTAACTAACATTGTCAGTTGACTTAATTGAAATAATTTTTCTTAGTGTATACTTGACTCTGAATATAACGTAAAACTTAAATTTTTTTATACAATTTTTGGTATACATCCGGAAAGTGATAACCGCTGGAGTAAGTTTTAGTATTTTAGAATTAATCATATTTTTAAATTTCACTACTATTTATAGCAAAAAGATTTACTTTTACAATGTATCCTTAAATTGATGGAAAAAATAGTAATTTATGAGATTTCTTTTTTATCAGTGTTGTAACAACGATAATTATAATAATGAAAGTATGGAGAAGAAAAAGGATGAGAAAGAGTGTTGCGTAATGTTCGTTATCGATCGGTCTAATCGTCACACTAGTTATCGCCTTTTTCAATACGCATTCGTAACTATTGGAGCAAGAGATGGTAAAAAGGATGGAGCTATCATCGATCGAAGCGCGCGATTTTTGTCAACGCGAATTTCGCGAAAGCGAAAAGAAACCAAATAGGTGAGGGAGGGGGGGAGAAGGAAGGGATGTTCCGCGTGCTTTTTTGGACACGCAACGTAGGAGGGTGGGAATTGGTTGAAAAGCGACGACAACACGTGTAACGACATTTGCGATTCTCATCGTGGAAGTCGCGCACTTTTATTCGCCTGTAATTTTCCCCCGGAATTTCAAGTCGCTCGATACGAGGCTTCGGCGAGGCACAGTCAATAGTCGAGCGGTTTCGCGCGCAGTTCGCAGACACGTCTCGCGTTGCGCGCATCCAGTCGAGGCCCGTACGCTAAACAAGTCAAATCACGATCGCGAGCGAAGGGAAAATATGTTGCAGGAAAAAGAATTGCAATTACTCCGCGACGCGGCCAACAGGCTTCGCATTCATTCCATCAACGCGACCCAGGCCTCCAAGAGCGGGTACACTTTTCCAGCATTTTACTAACTCTCATTAATTATTAATCCGACAATTTTTCCAGCCTGACAAGTCCCTCCAATTTGCCGACTTTTCCATTCGAAATTTATTTACATAATTTTAACATAGTGGCACGAATGAGACCGTTAATTTATAATTGGAAAACATTTTTTATTAATTATTTTTCAAAGATTATATTTCTAATTTGTATAGTGGAAACTTATATTTGAATTTTATCTTACATTTAAATATTAAGCTCGAAATTTGAATCGAGGTATGCAACTCAAGGGGGTAGAGAGTCCGACTGACTACCTCCTCGTGGTCACCCTGGTATCAACTAAAATCAGCGGCATCGTGGGTTCTATCTGCCTAGTTTAAAAGTGTAGTTAATAGTCCAGGAAATTTTTTTTCCTGGACGTTAAAAGTGATAGTTTTTTTTAAAAAAAAGAAGTTAACATTGAACATTAAAATTAAACAGTGTATTTGGCTTTTATGGAACTAATGCAACTTGCTGTTCACCGGCCATAAAACAATAACAAAAACAACTACACAACTCAAGGTCATTTTCATGAAATTATATCAATTTTTCGTATTTTCAAATATTATTGCCATGTAGTTAACAAGTTTTGAATCGTTCGCGTTATATTTTTTATGAACAAATAAGTTTTTAAATCATTGTTGAAGCATATTATTGTTAATCATTAATAAATTATTACAAATTTTTTGATGTTGAAATTATATAGAAAAAGATTAGAAAATATTAATGTGCCTTTTACAGAGTACATAGTATTATTTGAGAATTAATTCTCACTAGTAAGTTTATAATACTGACTATATATAATGGATGTACATATATCTTCATGAGAAGAGGATTAAAATATTACGATCGCAGGAAAAATATATACTCATAATAAAACTATAACTTTCTATATATTTATAAATATATATTTCTTTCTATTTGTCATACTGAAAATTTCATGTTATAAAATTTGAAAATGTTTAAAGTTTAGAATTGTTAAATAATAATATAGAAGTTTATTTTTGAAACATTTATGTTAATAAAGAGTATTAAGAAAAGTAATTGGTCAATCTTTTTATTTTTGTGTTCAAAATTTCTTTCTGAATAATTTAGATAAGATAATGATGTAATGTATATGGTGATGCTTGAAATTTCAAGTTTTTGTGATATCTATTTTAAGTTTTAAGATGAATATATAATTCTTTTAAATATTCTATACTTCAATTTACGAAATTATTATGAAATTAAGGTAATGAAACATGATTTTAAGATTAATATTTTCAAATTTAATTAATATACAGTATATTCCTTAATATTTTAAGTTTATAAGGACGAAATAAATATATAATGCATAAGTACTTATATTGCGAAAATTGCTTATATTTAAAAACTCTATAAAAGTTACTCTGTGTGGTATAATTTCAATGTGCTAAATGTAAAAAAAATTGATCTAGCAAATTTGCTAACGTTACCTATAAAGTTATCTTCACTTAAAATGGATGAAATGATAATATAAGATAAGTTAATAATATTAAATGAAATGAGATTGAAAAATATTGCCTACAAATTAATTAAAGTCATAAGATGATGGTAACGAGATTGAAGGTACTTTTTATAACATGAATTTGTTTCAATTAAACCCTTATATATTTATATGCAGAACAACGTGGATATTGATTTGTACATTTTCTTTGCTAAAGGTGTGAGTCAACTCGAATAAATTCCGTTCGATCGATTCGGCAATTCAGATCGAGTCATATTAATTGTCCGACTGGATCGATGATGGCACTCAGCGTTATTCTGGTGAGACCATCACCCATAATTCCAGACGTTGCTTGTTAGTTTGTCGCCACCCCGGCACAACATTTCATCTGATTATTTTCAACAAGTTACTTCTATCTAGCCCCACCCATTTTCTCAATTTACCACTACCACTTTTACGATTATTTATTTGTTCTTAATTGTACATTTACAAGTATTAAACCATTTTCTTTCTTTTTACTCCACTGTAACAATTTTATTTCCTTATTTTCTCACTTATTCAAGTTTAAATCTTTTATTTCTATTCCAATTTTCCTCTCTTGTTTTTTTTTGTCTTTTTTTTTATTTCTGTTAAGATCTATTCTTATTAATTTGTAAATGCAGTATTACATTAGACACAAATAAAGAAAAATATTTAATTGCTATTTTTGCACAATTTATTCTTTTTATTTTAGCTGCATTTTCAATGCCTAATTCTTGATGGTTCGTTCTCCACTTTAAATGTTTAATTTCTCACAATGTTGTTTGCACATTCTATAGATCTGTAGATTTGGCAGAATGTTTAGCTTAAACACGATATTTTTGTTCTATCTGATCCGTTATTATAACTTAGATAAGAATTGTAACGCTGATAAAACGGAGAAGCAAAGTGACTTTCCAAGACGGTTGCTTATTTATTTTAGTATTTGATATATGAAACTTTTATCATAAATGTGTTTGTATATACTAAGTTGTTTTTACACACTGAGCAAAATGTAGTTACATTTTGTTAACATGCCATATGATCTATCAATAAATAAAATAAATTTATATTGATAGATCAAATGTCACGTTTCTTTACTTTCATTGTTTTTTATTTAAAATTTTAATACAATTTAAAACAAAAATTAGATTATAAATATTGATTAAGACTAAATTTTAGAAAAAGTACAAAATAAAATCATATATTTTCAAAATTACATTTTTCTCAGTATTATGAAACAGACTAGTATTTATATTCATTATAAGAACAAAAAATTTAATTGATTATAATTTCATTTATATAAAATTTTGCTTTCAAATTTAAAATGATGAAAATATAACTAATTTCCTTGAAGTTATCAAACTTTATTTTCGATAATAAACAAATTAACCTTCTCAAGTATGCTTCTCTGTTGAGAAAAAAGAGCTGTGGACGAAAATAAAACTGTTTCTAGTAGTAGTGATGAGACCTTACTCTTTATTTTGCCAGCTTTCCGTACAATTTTTGTTATGACTCAAATGATTTTGACTTATATTGTTACATTAAACTATTTATATGTAATAGCACTTTTCAATACAGGTTTTTTTATTGGCATATTAATATTTTATTAGATTAGAAATGTAAAATTTCATGCCATATAAACATTTATTTCATATCATTAAATTAATATGGAACTACTAATATATCATTCTAACATTAGAAGCTGTATAGAAAAACGTCAAATTAAGAACAACAATCTATCTAAATATTTTATTTGTACTTATATTTTTCTTTTTTGTTATCCAATAGAGGCGTGGTCCTCGTTTTTGCAGATATGTTTGCCTCTTCCAAAACATATATTGCTGTATTAATTAGAATATAATGTCAACTTAACATTTTTAGTTTAATGCCAATCACAAATTATTATACATTATGTGAATTTACTTTTAATACATTATAAATGCGATTCTTTTCAACTTTACGGTAAATAATTTATTATTAAATCAATATTAAATTGTTTGAAATAGGCTTTATTCTGCATTTTAGTTTTGCAATGGAATTTTTATACTTGGTAGGAAGTAATATGTACACTTAGAAGAAAGTTACCTTAAAAATTATGATACTGTATCAAAAAGTGTGGACAAAGTTTATTTATCGTCATCTTTATTATATAATATAAAACAGTCCATAAGAATTTTTATGATACTGGAACTTACAAACTTGTATATTTCTCATACCCTTTTTTAAATTGTACGATATACAATATAATTATTTTTAACATAACTTTTTTTCACAGTGTATATATTATAGTTAGAGTAGTCATTTTATAGATAATATTTTATATATAGTTATTGATATGTAGATTTATACTGTAGCTCGAATACAATTTATAAAGCATGATACTTTATATTTTTAATTTTAAATTGCAGACATCCTACATCATGCTCATCGATGGCAGAAATTATGTCCGTACTTTTCTTCCATACTATGCGTTACAAGGTTTCGGCTCCGCGCGACCCAAGTAGCGATAGATTTGTCCTTAGCAAAGGACATGCTGCGCCCATTCTCTACGCAGGTAAATGCGGTACAACGCAACAACGCGTTATACATTGGTTCGCATTATGAAAATGAGTTTTGTTTTTCCATTTGTACTTTAACGAATGAACAAATTGACGCTCATTTTTTTATCATTTTTAAATTTACGTTAACAGACAATGTCATATAGCAATGAATAATAATATATTATTATATTTATTAAAGCTTTTTATATTGATAAAAACTGAAAACTTTTGTTAAGTAAAGAATGCATGATTTAATACAAAGTACAACGTTTTATTACATTCGACTATATTCTTCTTAATTTGTAGAGAATATTTGAAAATTACCGAATAATACTAAAATACCCTGAATTTTGTATCAGAAATATTACAATCTGTGCAATTGATTTGTCTCAGTTTAAAACAGACATATTTTTATTGCATACAACGCAATTAATCGATTTATATATTTTGTGTTTACACAAATTTAAAATAATTAGTTCAAACAAAAAATAAATAAATAATTTCTTTTTTAGCTTGGGCTGAAGCTGGTCTGTTTCCAATTTCTGATTTGATGAATTTGCGAAAATTCGGTAGTGACTTGGAAGGTCACCCAACACCAAGACTTGAATTCGTTGATGTTGCTACCGGCTCTTTGGGGCAAGGTCTCTCTGTTGCAGCGGGTATGGCATACGTAGGAAAATACTACGACAAATCTAACTACAGGTAATTCATAATACCTTTTACATTTATTCTACACAATAGAATATATTTTGTGAGGCCTTCATCTGCCCAATAAAATATTTAACTATTAACATATTATTAATATTTTCAAACTATCAAAGAAATTTTTAAATAGTTAATTCAAAATATTGGAATTGAAATTTTAATTAAATCATATGATATAATTGGATACAACTGAACGCGTGTGAAAAATTAATCATTTATTTTTTCAGAGTATATTGCTTGGTGGGAGATGGCGAATCTGCGGAAGGTTCCATTTGGGAAGCACTTAACTTCAGCTCTTATTATAAGTTGGACAACTTATGCGTTATCTTTGATATCAATCGTCTCGGACAAAGCGAGCCAACCGCTTTGCAACATAACATGGATGTTTATTATAAGAGGCTGCAAGCATTTGGATTTAATCCTTTGATTGTCGATGGGCACGATGTTCAGGAACTTTGCAAAGTAATTATCCGTGTACATAAATTCTCAAAGTATTGTCATTCAAATCCACCATCTGCGATTATAAGAAATTCAAAAAATACATATTCGTATTTCTCAAGATTTATGGTTTTGCCATATGTTTTCAGAAGGAAATCCTAAGAAATTCAAATTTGTATTTTCTTGAGCTTCTTTTGGTTACGGATGGTGGATTTAAATGATTTCAACTTGAATGATATTGTTTTTATTTATCTTGTTATTGTTAAAATTGTTGTTTAAGTTAAATAATTATTGTTCTAAAATTAACTTTAGGCTTTCAGAATTAATTAATAATTGTCATTGTACCACAATTTTTACACATACTGATAGCAAACGATAACATATAGAAATGAGTAATAGAATACAATTTAAATGACAACGGGTTATACCCGTTGAAATAAATAGATGCATAAAAAAGTGATAAATCACCTTGGACCAGTTAAATGATTTGAAATACAAATTTAATACTTCCAATATGGTCTTAGAATAAAA
Organism: Leptoteleia sp. ZL-2020; assembly: GCA_022817305.1. Classification (NCBI taxonomy): domain Eukaryota; kingdom Metazoa; phylum Arthropoda; class Insecta; order Hymenoptera; family Scelionidae; genus Leptoteleia; species Leptoteleia sp. ZL-2020. The sequence continues at coordinate 29,915 of JABFPN010000967.1, forward strand.
AGTATTTACTTATTAATTGTAGATTTTTTCAAATAATAAATTACTCAAAACGAATTTCAAAACTTATTTAAAATTAAGACAAATTCATAATGAAATTGTTTAATATGTCTCTAGCGTTTGATTTCTGTTAATTTAATTATTATGTTATATTTGTAACAGGCTTTCCATGAAGCGCAGCGTATTAAAGGTTGTCCTACTGCGGTGTTAGCCAAAACATTTAAGGGAAAATGTTTCCCTAATATCGAAGATCTTGAAAATTGGCATGGAAAACCTCTTGGTGATAAAGGAGACGATGTTATTAAGGTAAATAAATTATATTAGTTTGTAAATAAATACCTAGTTTGTTCATTACTTAAATTACAATTGTATTTAACTTCAATCGCTACGTTATGCAATAGTATATTCAATTATAATTTAAGAAGAAAACGTAAATAAAATTTTTATGTACATTTTTCTTAAATTAATCAATTATTCTAATTAATTGCAGCATTTAAAATCGCTATTGAAAAATCCAGGACCTTTGAATTTACATCCTCAAAAACCATTTGTGGATGATGCACCTATTGTTGATATTACAAATATTAAATTAGATACTCCACCAAAATACAACTCTGGTGATCAAGTATCCACCCGAATGGCATATGGTGTTGCTCTTGCCAAGGTACGCTACGTTCTATTACTCATATATTTATTCATAATAAAAAGAAAAGAAAATCCTTTCATTAAATAATTTGCTATACTTTTTATTGTAATTATTTTTTATATATATGAAAAATTACTGCAATAGAAAATAGCAAAAATCTAATTTATTTACAAATTATTTTACTTGTAATTTATTTTCTTTTCTAGATTGCCAAAAATAATTCACGTGTAATTGCTTTGGATGGTGATACCAAAAACTCGACGTTTGCTGACAAAATAAAAACTATCGATCCCAGCCGATTTATTGAATGTTTTATTGCTGAACAAAATGCAGCTGGTGTCGCTATTGGTGCAGCATGTAGAGATCGTACCGTTACCTTCGTATCTGCATTTGCTACATTCTTTACTCGAGCTTTCGATCAGGTAAATATTTGTATTATTTATAACAGAAATTCATAATATTTTAATAGGAATAATACCTGAACTTTCATTCATGAAATGCAAGTAAAACTTTTTTAATAAAGAAAAAAAAATATTGTGATTTAAAATATGTAGACATTTTGCAAATACATATCAAAAAATCATGTACAAATGTAAAAGTCACCTACAAATGTATTTAAAACTTGATTGATTGGCTCAATCGTAACATTTAAAATTTACTCCACATTCATCAAAGAATATCTCTTACGTCACTTCAATAAATTTAATTATAAATTCTAAGTTTCAATTTGAGCAACTTCTGCATTTAATTTATACAAGAGTTAAAGCAAACATTATAATTACGAGTACTTAAGAATTTCTCGTTCCATGCTAGAATTCTCAGCAAACTTGAAGATGTCTATTAACAAGCTTGTTGAATATCTGAATATTAAAGTAGAATTTGAGTTCTATATTAAAGCTGTTTCAAATGACATAAATAACATATTTAGTCTATTACTATTCGTTCGGTTTAAATAACACAGTTTAGATTCATGTAAATTAACATCGAATTTTTTTTCTTAATTATTATTAAAAAGTTTCATGAAAATAAAGCTGAAGAAGAATTTAAAAATGTAACTATGCAAATTTTAATTAAAATTGACATTGATATTACTTAATCGATAATGAATTATTACAAATATTTGTTATTATAATTATCTGAAAATACTTTATGCTTATTAAAAGTCTTAATTACACGAAAGATTATATAATAGATAAAAAGTTTATTCAGTTTGTAATAACTTTTAGAATTAAACAACCAATCTTAATTATTATAATCTTACGAAAATAATTTCAAATATAGAATTCTTGTTACGTATAAATATTTATTAAATTCAAATGAAAGTTATTTTAATGAAAAAAAAAATCTAACTCATAATTGTCATTTTTCTTTGCAGATTCGCATGGGTGCCATTTCTCAATCCAATGTTAACTTCGTGGGATCCCACTGCGGAGTGTCAATCGGCGAAGACGGACCGTCTCAAATGGGTCTGGAGGATATAGCCATGTTCCGAACAATCCCTGGCTCCACCATATTCTACCCATGTGATGCAGTGTCCACCGAGAGAGCAGTTGAACAAGCTGCCAATACCAAGGGCATCTGTTTTATCCGAACCTCTCGTCCCAACACCGAGGTCTTTTATAAAAACGATGAGGTCTTCCAGATTGGCAAGGCTAAGCTCATGAGATCCAGTCCAGAAGACCAGGTGCTTATAATTGGTGCTGGTGTCACAATCTTCGAGGCTCTCAAAGCGGCCACTGAACTTGCCGAGTCCAAAATTCATGTCAGAGTTATGGATCCGTACACTATCAAGCCCATTGATAAAGCAGGAATAATCGCTAACGCCAACCAAGTTGAGGGCCGAATCATCACCGTCGAAGACCACTACCCAGAGGGCGGTCTTGGTGAAGCTGTAGCAGCTGCTGTTGCCCTTGAGGATAATATTTACGTGAAGAAACTTGCAGTGACTAACGTGCCCCGATCCGGACCACCCAATGTCTTGCTCGACCATTTTGGCATCAGTGCTCGCCATATCGTCAATGCCGTCCATGACATTCTGAGATACTGATTGTAAGGCCAATGCGATATCCGGAGACAAGTGTTTCATGCACCGTTACATTCCACTGTGTTTTTTGTTCCGTTATTCTTTTCTCTAACACGTGAGGACACGAGTTTTAAGGTAAATGGTTACCATCAATGGTGGTACCAAAGTGGATCTGATTTATTTTACTTCATTAATCGCAATGAAATAGTTGAAGTATATCAATATTATTTTTTGTTGAAGCTGAATCATTGTTGATGTTAATAATCAGTTCTTGTACCTGAATCATGCAATTATTAATCTAATTAATAAATATGCATCGTTTGATGCTGTTCTCTGCAAAACATTAAAGGGAGGAAATTTCATTTAAATTTTATCTGTATAGATAATTAATGAACTTAAAGAATGCTGCATCGTTCGTTTGATTGTGAAACGAAGGTGTATTCTAATGAAGATGAAACTTCCTTCATTATACAGAATAAATGTTGCAAAGTGGAAACTTTGTTTTAGTATAGAGTTTAACTTTATCAGCTGCAGTTGTTTATAATAATTTATTCTTGATATGTAGATTTTATCGTTGACACAATGATCCTAATGAAATCTTAGAACTCGTTTCCTGAATCACAACTTTCCTGATCTGCCAATATTCTGTTTACATTTTACTTTCAAAGTGTACAAAGAGGAACTTGCACATTTACTTGATATATTTTTACAAGAATCCATTTATGTGCTATATCATATTATTGATTAGATTTAAAAGACAGTCGTAACTTCGGTAATTATGGATCCACTTACCCCCATCTCCCCCACATTGGTTTTTAATACATGAAATCGATGTGTCTTTTCGTTGAGAATGCATGATAGAAATGAAGAACAAGAAGAAGAAGAATTCTACCCGAGGGGCCGTTTAGTTTTTTGGCCATATCTTGTGAATGGCAAGAGAGCGACCTTTTTTTTAATTTTATTGTAATCAGCGTGAAAAGACGCATCGATTTCATGTATTAAAACCCCATGTCGGGGGGAGGGTAAGTGGGTACATAATTCCCATAACTTCTTCTTGAGCTGCCGGAATTCAGTAATGTAAAATTACTGAAAGAAACTACACATAAAGCGTTCTCAAATTTTGATGAAAATAAAGCTATTTCTTTCCTTTCGGTTTTCAATTTTCGCTTAGAGTTTGTCGCAAAAATACTATTATGTCCCTGACGGATGGAAATTTGCAAGTTCCGGAATAAATTGTTAATCGATTCTACAAATTTTGTATTGCCGTATTTTTGATATCGATGTTCGGACGTATCCTAAACTTGATATAACGTTTTACAACGTTGCCTATTTGTAACTGTATACAAATTCACGTTTTTTAATAGACAGTTCTTACATAATATGTGCTTTGGTCTCGTTATTTCCTTTAACCGGAATTATTCAATCTTCTACATTATAAATTATTTATTGCTCTATTTATTTCTTTTTTTTTCCAATTTTTTTTTCTCGCAATTGACCCATCCGCGCCAACTCGCGGTGAAACTAATAAATAGTTCTCCGAACGGGGAGAACAAGAGGGCAATTATATATATATATATAAGTTGTCTAGTTGGCAAGAAAACGAGTTGATCTGCGACATAAGAAAATAAAAGCTGACGATCCTTTGAATGAATCGACGTTAGCAACATTAACGCTGCCCCTGACGTCGCTGCATATCAAGAGGGTTTCGAAGAACGTCCTCGTCACCGTGCCTACACATATACGTATACGCAGAGACACACACATACGTATCCGACCGTCCTTCACCGTACACAAACACGTTGCTGCAAGCACGTGCGAGTGAGCACCTCTATTTCGCGCCGATACACAGATGCATGTAGCATGTTTACCGCGACCATCTGTGCGTCCCTCGTATAAGAAACGTCAACCACACCACACAAATAATTCCACAGTTTTTACAGCTTTTAATGAACGTTTTTGCATTACCTCTTGACTAACAGTTTGGTACTTTTGTTTACACCTTTCAGTAAAAGTTTTACTTGCATTTATGTTGAATTTAATATAATGAGTTTAATTGCTAATTTAATTTGTAACTTATGTTACTTATTCCAGGTTTTGAGATATCAAAAACTTACAAAATGTAATATATGGCTGTTTATATAGCTTTTATTTTTTGTTATTTCTAAGAATATTATTTATTGAATAAAGCAACTTTGTTAAAATGAACATCATGACAATCTCTGTAGAGCTTTAAAAATACTGATAAACTCTGAAAACTTTCAGTAGTTTTTTTAGAATGTATCAAAAAGTCTATAAGTTTCCTATTCTTCAAAGATAGACTTAAATAGCTTAGAAATATTCTTGCCATTCTATACATTTAAAAATATAATAATAAAATAAAATTGTGCCTGCATTTTGTATAATTTAAATTAAAACATACAGTGGCGCTCACGTACTTAAGGACATAGAAAATAACTAACAAAATTTGATTACATACGATGAAATACTAATATATTATATTTCTAATTAAATTATAACATATTTCTAACATTTTTGTATATATTTTGTTACTATTTTATAATAAATTACATAAACTTATATTAAATAATTTAATTCAAAATAAAT
>JABFPN010000968.1:0-35172 GCA_022817305.1 Leptoteleia sp. ZL-2020
AACTTTTTTTCCCCTCCCCCCCGGGGGCGCCTCTTCCGCCCCGGAACGGGGAAGCCCTTTCCTCGGCGTCACGCCGATTCGCCCATTCGCCGGATGCTGATTAGCCCCGGACGCGGACGACGAGGAGCACCCCTCCCCCCTTCCCCCAACCCCCCTTGGCGCGCTCACTTCCGGTTCTTCGGCAGGACCCCGGTGAAATTCAGCCGAAGTCAGTACGGCGAGTCCAACGCGACCGTCCCGGTCGTAAACGCAGTCAAATCCATCCCAAACGGTTTCGAAGAAACCCCCCCCCCCCCCTTAAGTTCGTTCGCGCGGTAGAGGGCGCGACCGAGCCCGAGAGTGACCCAAAAGGATGAGTGGCTGATGCGCGCGGATCGGTAAGATGGTCGAGAGCGTATACCCGGCGGACCCGCAGAGATCGCGTTCACCGATGAGCGAGCCGCTGAGCCCCGCGCCCGATGGTCCCGGCGCCGCCGAGTACGGCGCCCAAAACCGCCTGATCTGCCACTTCCCGGCCGGCCCGGCCAAGCCGGACAATTGCGGCCAGGCGAGGTCCAGGCCGACGGAGGCCGAGATCCGCGACAAGCACGCCGCGGTGTTCCTCGCAAGGAAGTCCCAGGAGGGCAAGTACTGCTCGCGGGACCTGTCCCGTCCGGCCTCCACGGCGACCGCGACCTCGCCCACCTCGCTCTTCACCATCGACAGCATCCTCGCGCCCAGGCCCATCGGACAGTCCAGCCAGGCCAACGCTAACGCCGGTCTCCAGCTGCTGCAGAACGCCGAGGTCCTCGCCTCGCCGATGAGGTCGGCTAATGTACACCCGCTCCAGCAGCAGCTCCACCATCTGGCGTTCACGTCCGCCGACTTCTTGGGTAAGGATGGGGGGGATGGTTGGGGAGTATGGTTCTACCTTGCCAAGTTCTTCCTTGTTTGGGTGGTCAAAATTTGATGGTTTTTGTTCGGGATAAGTTGAGTTTTAGTTGGGGGTAGGTCTTCCTACCAAGATCTTCCTTGTTTGGGTGGTTAAAGGTTGATGGTTTATGGTTGGAATAAGGCCGGAGACCTCTTCGAGTAGGTCCTACTACTAGGTTCTTTTTTGTTTGATTTTTTTCAAGGTTAATGATTTTTTTTGGAGTAAGGCTGGGGACTTCTTTGAGTAGGTCCACCTGCCAAGGTCTTTCTTGTTTAGTTGTTTAAAGGTTGATGATTTTTGGTTGGAATAAGTTGATAGTTTTTGTTTGGAATAAGGCCGGGACCTCTTCGACTAGGTCTTACTAGTAAGTTCATTTTTGTTTGATTTTTTTCAAGGTTAATGATTCTTTTTGGAGTAAGGCTGGGGACTTCCATGAGTAGATCTACCTGCCAAGGTCTTCCTTGTTTGGTAGTTTAAAGGTTGATGGTATTTGTTCGGAATAAGTTTACAGTTTTTGTTCGGAATAAGGTCGAGAACCTCTTTGAGTAGGTCCTCCTACGAAGTTCTTTTTTGTTTGATTTTTTTTAAGGTTAATGATTCTTTTTGGAGTAAGGCCGGGCACCACTACGAGTAGGTCCACCTACCAAGTTCTTCCTTGTCTGATTGTTTAAAGGTTGATGGTTTTTGTTCGTAGTAATTTGATAGTTTTGGTTCAGAGAGGACCTTTGCGATTAGGTCCTCCTACTAAGTTATTCCTTGTTTGAACTTTCACCGAGAAAAAAGTTATAATAAAAATTACTATAACTTCTGACGTTGAGGGGATATCGTCTATGGTGTTTATACAATTACTGTACCAACATAATATTTTTATATGGTATAGTAAAATCTTTTATATGACCTTGTTATGGTCATTATTACCATACTGGATATAAACTTTTACTATATCATACATAAAAATTTACTGCAATAATATGGTAAAATAGAAAGTATAGTACTTTTAAATACAACTTTTTTCTCATTTTTAAAGGTTGATGGTTTTTGTTCGGAGGTGTCGAATGGGCAGAGAAAAGGTTCGGCTTAGTGCACCTTTCGGGGGTGTTGAAAGGGTATTTTTTTCAATATTTTAAAGAGGTAATAATTCTAATATTATGTAACTAATCTAGTATGTAAATTGATAAGGAATTGTATATCTCTAGAACGATCGAGGGTCAAATAATTTTCAGTAGAATTTTGCATTGCATTCCGGTGGAAGTATGTTTGTAACTTTCAGATTTCGATAAGATTTGAGGGACTAATATTGGTCTATTGGGAATTGAATTACCAAAATGGTGAACCAGGAAATTTCTGGTAAAAATGAAACATATATGGTCCATATATGGTAGATATATGACTATAATTGATTTCAATAAAAGGCAATTTTTAAAAGCATATATGGCTAGAATATTATATCAATTATTACCATATATGGATTAAGAAATGACATATTAGTACACTGAACCAAAATTTTTTTCTTATATTACAAAAATACATTGCAAATATTTTTGCAAATAAGCTAAATATTTTTGAAGTAATCTTGAAAACTATTTCTGAACTATTTTTAGATACTTTTTGTTACCTCAGCAATTTATAGCTTGAAATTCAGTTTTATATATAGATACTAGAAGTTACTTTATAAATAATAGAATTTAAATAAAAATCCACATAAATTGTTATTAAAAATTTGTTTATCTATCCGATAAATATCTGACTTTACGCGACCGGAATACTTTCCTTATTTATTCCCCACATTTTTCATTTACAATGATGTATTCAGCCATTTTGTTTGTAATCATGTTATAAATGTTAAACATACAATTCAACTGATAAACAAACGCGAAAACGTATTCTTCATTATTTGTGCGATGAAGTTTAATAAATGTAAAAAATTTGTTTGCATTTTCCAAATTAGCGAAAATACAAATTTCTCGTTTGAAGACTGAAATATTATACTGACTGAAATATTAAATGTGACCAATCAATATTGCTTTAATAAAATGTAAAATTTATTTACAAATCAGCACGAATATATTAAACATTTTATATGGGCAACAAATAGATATAATTTTATGTATCAAACTTTTAAATATTCCACGAAGATATCATATTTAACTACCTTAGTAAAAATGAAATATATATAGCCCATATATGGTCCATATATGTCTTAACAATTTCATATAAGGATATACATGTTTTTCCTTAATCCATATATGATCATATATGGTGGATATATGGAAATAATTGATATAATAATCTAGCCATATATGCATTTAATAATGTCCTGATATGGAAATCAATTATTGCCATATATGGACCATATATGGACTATATATGGCTTAAGGAAAAACATATATGTCCGTATATGAATATTGTATTTCCTTATATGAAATTGTTGAAACATATATATTATATATGATTTATTTATTGCAAATATTGTAGAGAGCTTAAGACTAGCGTGAAACGGATTTTCGGTGATTTCAACGTTAATGTTCTTCCGATGAGATACGGGGAAACGCGGCCAAAAATACTAAACAACGTCGGGAAATAAAAAAATTCATGCAATTAAGAATAGAAACGATTATAAATAATTAATTATTTGCATTTGTTTTTATTATTTTATGATATATTTTATGATAAACAAATATTGCAATATATGGTCGATGTATGGTACATATGGACCACGTATAGTCGATAATGGTAAATATGGACCATGTAAAGTCGGTGTATGATACATATGAACCACGTTTGGTCGATATACTGTACATATGGACCATGTATGGTCGATGTATGGTATATATGTCCATATATGAATTATTTATTTCCTTATAGGAAATTGTTGAAACATATATGGACCATAATAAACTATATACGTTCCATTTTTACCAGGGCATTAACTGTAAAATAATTATATTTTTAATATAAATATAAATCCTCTTGTATTTAGAAGACACTTCTTTAATCGTTAAACTTTGCGTCCAAAATGGCGCTGCTCTTTATTATAACTCGGCAAATATCAAAGCATTAGTGAATGTTCTACAATTTTTACCATACAGACCACTAATAAATTGCAAAACTCTTGCACTCTTTCAACTTTTAATTTATAAAAATACTAAAAGAAAATGTTTCACGTCATATAACGTTGCTATACAATATAGTAATTTTTATTCCAACTTTTTTCCGCGTATATCCGTACAATACCTTGCGTATGTTACAAATATATTACCGCGCGAAACTCCCATTTGAATAATACACTCTAACGGAGATGATACGTCGAAAATATCAGTGCAATATTTTTTTAAACTCGCCAGCGCGCCTCCGTAACCCCGAATAGTCCGACGATATTTAAACGACCGAGAAAATGTCACGTATATGCGCAACGAAAGGAGTTTTAACGTGGAATCTCAAATATCACATCAAATTATAATACGTCAATATGCGTATCTATTCCGACGATACGAGTGGTCCGATCTATAAGCATATTTGTAAACACTTTTGCACGCAAATTCTCGAGATAATGCATTTAAATTTATTGCACGACGAGGGAAATTCTAAATTTAACTTTCCGCCAGGAAAAATGACAATTTCTTGTCTATTGTGTAAACAAACCTGGTTAAAATGAAACATATATGGTCCGTATATGTTTTAACAATTTCATATGAGGAAATAAATCATCCATACATCGACTATATGGTCCATATGTACCATACATAGGCTATATGTAGTCCATATGTAACATACATCGACTATATGTGGTCCATATGCAACATACATCGACGATATGTGTTCCATATGTACCGTCATCGACCATAAATGGTCCATATGTACCACACACCGGTTATATATGGTCCATATGTACCATACATCGACTATATATGGTCCATATGTACCATACATAGGCTATATGTAGTCCATATGTAACATACATCGACTATATGTGGTCCATATGCAACATACATCTACAATATATGGTCCATATGTAACATACATCAACCATATATGGTCCATATTTATCATACATCGACGATATGTGTTCCATATGTACCGTCATCGATCATAAATGGTCCATATGTACCATACACCGACGATATATGGTCCATATGTACCATAAATCGACGATAAATGGTCCATATATAGTCAAAATTAATTTCCATATGAGGAAATTATTAAAAGCATATATGGCTAGAATATTATATCAATTATTGTCATATATTGACCATATATAACGATATATGTATTAAAGAAAAACAATATGAACATATACCACATATTTCCACATACTAAAAGTATATATTAAAATAACTATAAATTGCAATTAAATATGAAACACTTTTTTCCCATTACATAATAATTTTCATAAAATTATTAATGTTTTAACAATCATTTTGATTAAATCATAGTTTGCTTTGTAATTATAATTATCGTACAATGTATCTATACATGTTGAATGTTTACGAATATAATCTAAGCCTTTTATTTGAACACAACTATTCACCAAGTTGGGAAATGAAGATGTGATTAAGACATGAAAGTTCTTGTATAATTCCCCATGAGAAAGTTCCACAACTCCCCTAGAGTTTATGAATGGTGTAAGCACTAATATAGTACTTAACGTCGATTCCCAAGTTTCCTTGTTTCATCAAGCCAGTATAAATACATAATTAAACGGGTCTGTGCTGAGGCTCGCTAAACGTGACACTAATTTTTCCGCGTTTTAGCTCAAATATAATTCTATATACCTACAACTGTATAAATATTAAAGTATATGTTATATTTTAAAACCAGAATTTGCAAAATTATTAATAACTTTAACTTATTAAAAGCTGAACTTTTCAGTTTTAACTAAACAGTTGAGTTAAATAAATTGGAAAATTTAGCAAAGATTTATTGATGTTAGTTCGAACTATTGAAGAATTCAATTGTAATTAGTTTGAATTACTAATTTTAACTTAATAAAAACTAAACTTTTGAGTTTTAACTACATAGTTGAGTTAACTTAATAGGAAAATTTAAAAATTTAGCAAAAAAGTATTGATGTTAGTTAGAACTATTGAAGAATTAAATTGTAACTAGCTTGAATTACTAATTTTAACTTATTAAAAACTAAACTTTTGAGTTTTAAGTAAATAATTGAGTTAACTAAATTGGAAAATTTAAAAATTTAGCTAAGATTTATTGATGTTAGTTAGAACAATTGAAGAATTCAATTGTAACCAGTTTGAATTACTAATTTTAACTTATTAAAAACTAAACTTTTCAGACTTAACTAAACAGTTGAGTTAACTAAATTTCTTGTACCAGTAAATAATTCTAATTGGCTATCCCTGGTGAAATTATTTTCTTGGCAAATTACTAAAAGTATATTTTTTATTATGAAATAGTTATAAATCAAACTTATAAATAGTTATAAGTTAAAGAAATTGTTATCAATATTTTCTTGAAAACATTGAAAAGCATATTGAAACTGAGAATATTATCAGCCCCTTACTCCTTGCAATTTGCTCCAAACAGTTACTTTGGGATAATCTATTATTCTACGTTTCCAAGTTTTCATGCTCCTCAGAATGTTTTCCAGTTTCTAATACAAATCATATTTTCATAGCAAACATTATCTTAGTAAATTATCCGCGTTTGATAGAATTTGCAGATAGAATTATGGTATCGAAGGAATTTAATTTCGGTAAAATATTAAACAATCTACAATATTACACTGAATTGAAAAAAATATGATAAATTAAAGTATAATTTCATTCAGATTAGCAGCATTTGATGAGAAAAAAAAATATGTTTAATAATAGTATATATTCAGATGAAATTTCCCTCAGTATAATACCAGAAATAGTATTATATTTTTAAATAATTATGGAGATAAAATAAAAGTTTGATTAACGTCACAAAAAGGAACATTTTTTTTGCACTGTGAGAAATATATACTGAGGCCAATTTGATTTTACAATTCAAATGTTTTTAATATTTTGAAATGACGTATAACAACTGCTCTTGGTACTCCATACTATTATAAAAAAAATTACTATTTTAATTACTAATTAAAGAGTTCAGACTTATAGAATTAAATGTAAGCATAAAAATAAGTAATTTATATGTAAATTTGAGTTTTCTGAAATTCTGTGACACAAGAGTACCGACGGCCACCAGTCGGGGACAAAGATTCGAGCATTTATTTCTCCTTTTCTTAAATTTAAATTGGATAAACATTTCAGTTTTAAACTATGCTTTTGCAGGATAATTTTTAAATTTATATTGTTTATAATAATACAAAAATATATATAAAATTTAGGTCTTTTTTTATACATTTTCTATTCTGTACATTTATATATGAAATATTTATTATATATAAAATGTACTATAAAATTTTATAACCTATAAAAGAGGTTATAAAATAAAAAACTATTTTTATATGAATCATAAAAAAGTTTTTACTTATTGTAAACTCTTTTTAAAATATAATTCATATATGACAAATGGACAAACATTGTCTTTACTTTGTGGTGTGATATAATAACTTTTAATCTAAATTTTTTTTGGAGTATTAATTGAAAAAAATGCCTAATAATAAATATTTACAAAATTTTGTTTATAATTGCATATCACAAGGAAACCTGTAGTATTACTTCACAGTTAGATGATTTCTTACTAAAATTTATAATGTAATTATTTCAATGTAAGCAAATTCAAAGCTAAATTTTCTCTAATTATATTTTAATAATAATAATAAAAATAATGAACTAATATATTTTATGCAAATTTCATAAATAATATTTTTCTCATCAAATGACAAAATATATAAAACAATTTTACAATTAAAAATAAATTTTGATATGAAGAACAATATTTTATGTTCAAAATTTTTATAAACAAAAAAAAAAGAAACAAAGCTTTTTGAGTATTAAAACATTCGTTATATTTTTAATTTTATTAATTTAAATAAAAAAACAATCCTTTTTTTATTCACGCTAATCAAGAAAAGTAGAGGGAAATAAAAGCGCAAAATAAATTGCCATTAAGTTAGCGGTATTAATTTGTGGGACAAAAAGCACGGGCTCTTATCGCTTCCCGTCAAAAACGTTGCGTAAAAACGTCGGCGAGGATATTTTCTCGCAAGATCGCGTCATTGCCTAAGAAGAATAAAAGTTTGAAATGGAGGGCAGGGATATGGATTCTGGAGCAAGAACAAAACTCGGTTTACAACTTTAAATCTAAATCTAAATGCTGATTTAACAATATTAACCTAGTAAAACATGAAACATATATGGTCCATATATGGATTTAGGAAAAACTAATATGTCCTTATATGAAACTATTGAAACAGATAAGGACCATGTGTATATGAACCATGTATGGACTATATATGGATTAAGGAAAAACATATATGGACCATAAATGGATTAAGGAAAAATATATATGGACATATATGGATTTAGGAAAAACAAATATGTCCTTATATGAAACTATTGAAACAGATAAGGTCCATATGTATATGAACCATACATGGACCATATATGGATTAAGGAAAAACACATATGGACCACATATGTATCAAGGCAAAACACATATGGACCACATATGGATCAAGGCAAAACATATATGGACCACATATGGATCAAGGCAAAACATATATGGACCACATATGGATCAAGGCAAAACATATATGGACCATATATGGATCAAGGAAAAATATATATGGACCATATATGGATCAAGGAAAAACACATATGGACCATATATGGATCAAGGAAAAATATATATGGACCATATATGGATCAAGGAAAAGCATATATGGACCATATATAACTTTTTCATTTCCTTATATGAAATTGTTAAAACATACATGGACCATATATGGACCATATATTGAATTTTATTTTATAACTAAATATACCACGTGAGCAAACTTTTACCCCCACTTAGCGACACCTCATAATAATCTTTTGCCTAATTTTCTTCCCCAATACAGTTTGCTATAAATAATTTTAATTTATTATATTACTTTTCACTCGACGTAACGTTAATAAAAAGCTGATTATAGAATCATTTTAAATGCATTTGAACTTATAAATAAGTTGGCGCTTATCTTGTTCAGCAATTATCAAAAGTAATATATATTATTACATTATATTCTATTATAATGTCATAGATGAGAACGAATGTTTTATTCGACGGAATAAAGCGGGCATTTTATTAACACTCTTTGGTTAGTTAATCATAATTAAAGTGATACACTCGGTGAGCTGTCAAGGTGAGATTATTGACGGAGCCCGAGTATTACGACGTTAAAGGTGGATACGAGATCAAAGAGAAGTTTAATGTAGACAGTCGCTAATGAAAATTTAACATATTAAAATAAGCGTTTGAATTAAAGGACTGAGTCTCAGTGCACCGTACCTTTTTTCGGGATAATTTTAGAATGGAAATAAAATGAAAATTTGTTATTTACGTTTACAATATTTATATATAGTATTTTATAGTTATAATTAAAAGCAATTCTGTGTTTAATTAAAGTTAATCATTTATAATTATAATGAAGAGATTTTTAATAATAATTTTAATATTTAATTTTTGTAAGTTTATTTTTAAATTCTTATGAAAAAGTTACTAGATTTATAGTGTCTGGAATATTTATAACTATTTTACGTAGAGGAATATTGTTCTTATTTAAACAAATATCCAAGTTTAGTTAACATTTAGAAAAACCCTAAAAAGTTGCTAAAATAGGGACTTTTTGGCATTCATATGAAAATGTCACTAGATTCATACTGTCTGATATATTGTCTTCAATATTTATAATTATTTTACATAGGGAAATATTGTTTTTATTTAAAAAAATATCCAAGTTTAGTTAAAATTTAGAAAAAAAACTCTAAAAAGTTGCTAAAATAGGGACTTTTTAAAATTCTTGTGAAAAAGTCACTAGATTCATACTGTCTGATACACTCTCTACAATATTTATAATTATTTTACATAAGACAATATTATTATTATTTAAAAAAATATCCAAGTTTAGTTAAAACTTAGAAAAACCCTAAAAAATTACTAAAATAGAAACTTTTTGAAAATTCTTCCCTTTCCAGAGTTTATCAAAAGTTATAATCTCTCTCTCCCTTCTCTTTCTCTTCCAGCTTTTGTTTGCTTATATATAATTTTATATATATCAAAATTATATCACAATTTCAAACTGTTATACAGTAATTATAACTCAAATTTCTAACCCCAGGAGAAATCTGAATAAAAAATAATGAAAATTCACTAAAACCCTACGACATCATTTTTCATTACAATTTTTATCGCGCAGACTCTTAGATTTTTGTGAAAACAGTGGCGGAAATTGGCCGACGGACGATGTTAGCCAACTTCTTTAAAGTCAATACGTAAGGAAAATTCAATCTTTGAAGGGTGAAACCGCACTTTTATGTGCTCGCGAAATCTACGCCTTTCATATTTGCCAGATCAAAAAATTAAAAGAAAAATTTCGACTAAATCAAAGTCTTTCTCAACACGAAATCGTAAAACTGACCAAAAAAATTAATCTACTCCAAAATTTACTCCAAAATTTACTCCAAAATAAAATTTTAAACTCCAAAATTACCCTATTCCAGTTACTAAATTTTCTATTTAATTGGAAAATTATTTAATATTAACAATAATAATTTATTTTATCCAACTTTTATTTAGTTACTTTATTCTAGTAACTTTTATTACAAATCTTTACACCCATAAACAAGTTATAACAAAAAAATTCCTATACCTCGTACAGATTGGTAATCCGAAGTGTTACCAACATATTTCTTTTTTAAAACTAATAAAATATCATACTCTACTAGGGAATAAATGATTTTAAGTTGGTACCCCTGGTCAAACGACAAGGGTTACCAACTTAGAACTACCTTAAACAAATTATAAAATAATTATGTAAAAAACAATTCCTATACCTCGTTCAGGTTGGTAGTCTGAAGTGTTACCAACATATTTTGTTTTTAAAACTAATAAAATATCATACTCTACTAGGGAATAAATGATTTTAAGTTGGTACCCCTGGTCAAACGCCAAGGGTTACCAACTTAAAATTACCTTAAACAAATTATGCACATATCTTTTATGTATTATTATTAATTATTAATATACAATCACTTTATTTAATACAAAATTATTATATTTAAATAAAAACCTTCAACATTATTTAACTGAAAATAATTACACGTGCAAAGTAATGGATTTTATTCGACCAATTTAGTGGTTGTAAGTGATAAACCGAAGTACACATAGAGGGCAAAAAAAAAAGAAGCTTTCGATTCGCGTAGAATAATATACGAATTGTATGGTTTCGGACCCTATCCTTAATACCTTGTAACGATAGGGTCGTAAGCCCCAATGATTCATTTAATTCAAATATTGTTTATTTCTATGCAGATTTCTTTATAAATTCATAAACTAATTTCCTTAATGCTCGCCCGTTACTCCGCTGCGAACATTTTTCTTTTTTTTTACACCTCCTTTTTTTTCTTTTATGATTTAGCGAACTAATTCCATTGTGATATTTGCTACAGCTTATTTACTTAATCCGGTGTAGAATTAGCTATTTGAAGTTACATGGTATCTTTTTCAACGAGTTTACCTGGTAAAATTGAAACATATATAGTCCATGTATGATCCATATATGTTTTACCTTAATCATGGCCATATATGATCGATATATGGAAATAATTGATTTTATAATTGATATAGACTATATATGACCATATATGGATTATGGAAAAACACATATATCCATATATGAATTTTTTCTTTCCTCATATGAAATTGTTAAAATGTTATGTATGGACCACATATGGACCATATATGTTACATTTTTACTAGGGTAATATTGTAATATGACCATATATAGTCGATATATGGCAATTATTGATATAATATACTAGCCATAAATATATATATATATTAATTTTCTTATATGGAAATCAATTATTGCCATATATGGACTATATATGGATTACGGAAAAACATATACGTCTATATAGATGGATTTAGGAAAAACAGATATATATGTGAATTTTTTCTTTCCTTATATGGAATTGTTAAAACTTATGTGGACCATATATGGACCATATATATCATTTTTACTAAGGTATCCCTTAATAACTCTACATTTCCTAACTTTTAGTTCTAAGAAATAAGATAATTAAATGTATGGACGAAGAAAAGCCACGTATGTCCTTCCTTAATCCATATATAGTCCATATATGGTCAATATATGGAAATAATTGACTTCATAATTGATATAGACCATATAAGGGTTACGGAAAAACACATATGTGTATATGTGAATTTTTTCTATCCTTACATGAAATTGTTAAAACATATATGGACCATATCTGGATCATATATGTTTCATTTTTACTAGGGTATCCCTCAATAACTCTACATTTCCTAACTTTTAGTAACTAAAAAATTATTAAAGATAAATATATATGAAGAAAATTCATATATGTTCTTCCTTAATCCATATATGGTCCATATATGTTTGATATATGGCAATAATTGATTTCCATATAAAGTAATTATTAAATGCATATATGACTAGAATATTATAAATAAACAATGAAAAATAGACAGTAAAATAAAAAGGTATAAGTTTAAGGTATGTGATTAAAAGGTATGTGATTAAAAATTTTACGCAGAATTACATTATCTACTGTGTGTCAAATTACCATATATAAATATCAATCACCCTATCCATCATAACTATGCCCTAAAGTATAGGGTAAGTGTGACTTGCTGTGGGTGACAATATGTGCTTATGTCAATACAATTAAAGTGATCACTTGAACTTAATAGTTCTTTTAAACACTCACTGCAAATCGTTACTTCCTTATCCCTTTTTTTTTTAAAAAAAAAGAAGAAGCCTTTGCTGTTATGAAACAATAAATATTAAGTTGCAAAAATTGAAAATATCTGAGATTACATTATAAAATTGTATGTTCTAGTTTAATTTTAAATTGATACCAATTCTAATCTAAAAACAAAAGCGAAAGAAAGAAAATGGAGAGAAAGAGTAGAATAGAATATCTATTTTATAATTGTACTATCCTTTTGTTGGAAGTAAATTCAGTAAATTTCTTTTTAAAAGAGAAACTAAAGTAGAAACTAAATTCATTAAAATTGTTGAACGATTTCAAAACTAGCTCATTTTTAAATAATTTAACAATGCAGTAATTGATAAAATATCTCTTGTGGAAAAGAATACTGAAAAATGTTGAAAAATACTGAAAAATACTTAAAAATATTGAAAAATACTGAAAAATACTTAAAAATATTGAAAAAAACTAAAAAAATACTGAAAAATGCTGAAAAATACTGAAAAACGCTGAAAAATACTGAAAAATGTTGAAAAATACTGAAAAATGTTGAAAAATACTGAAAAATCCTGAAAAACTACTAAAATTGGGACTTTTCAGCAAATAAAAGACCCTATTATTAACTGTCATTAATCAAATAACTGTCAAAGCAAAGCAAATCAACTTCAGTATATTACACTGAGAAAATTCTAACAGTTAACATTACCATTTCTAACTTTACCTCAGATACATATTAAATTCTCAATAAAAAGCACTATTTAAAGTACAAAAACATGAATTCTAAAACTGATATCTTTGCTTTGAAAAGCAAACAATATTTACTTAAAGATTGACACGTATCCAAATCAAATTTAAAGCCAGCAATATTTTCTGTCATATTTTCCCCACTATAAAAACCTGAAAGTTTCTGCAAACATTGAAACATCATGCCACAATGGCGCGTTCCTTTTGTACGATCTGTAAGTTGTGTAAATCGTGGTGTAAAGCGAATCATTAATGCGGCCCCGATTGTATTGCACGATCCGACGAGGGACGTAACGTTTCAGGTAGACACCGTCCGCCGGGCGTTAACAAATGTGCCGCGATTGGTACTACACCGACGAATAGTATTGACAAACCATCCCCTCTTAAAACAAAAAAAAAAAAAAAAAAAAAAAAAGTTCGAAGAGAGAAGTGGGAAAAACCAAGTAGCAAACTCTATAAAGAGATTAAGAAGGTTCATTCGATGTAATTATTTGAATTTAATTCTTAAAATCAAACAAATTTAATTATCTTTCATCATTATATATGATTAAAAGTTAGGCAATTTAGAGTTATTGAAAGGTACCTTAGTAAACATGAAATATATGGTATATATATGGTATATATATGGTGCATATATGTTTTAACAATTTCATATAAGGAAATAAAAAATTCATATATGGACATACATGTTTTTCCTTAACTCATATATGGTCATATATGATCGATATATAGCAATAATTGATATAATATTCTAGCCATATATGCATTTAATAATTTACTTATATGTAAAATTAAGAAATCATATACATCTATATATAAATTGTTTATTTCCTTATATGAAATTGTTAAACCATATATAGGTTCCATATATGTTTCATTTTTAACACGACGAAGAGAAATCTAATAAAAATTACTAACTTCACTAGTAAATTGATCATCTACTTGAAAAAAAATTGAATCTTAATTCCACAGAATGTATCTATTTGTCAACACTCATTGTTTTATAGCAAAAGTTGCCATTTTATCACAAGTGTTGTAAAACATATTACTATTCCTAGTAGCACCAGGTATCTTAAAAATATCGCAATACTAAAAAACAACTAATTTTCATCAGTTGCATTAACTCAAAGTTACTTCCTAACATCTCCATCGTACACTTGACTAAAATCTTCCATTTATCTAAATTCCAATCGAAAATTTACATAAAAATTCGGTAAAATCAATTTCCATTTGTTTCACAGTGCGAATAAATATATCAGTACGATACCTTATACGTATCTTCGTCTGATATCGTAATATAATACTTTTTAATTCACTCACCAACTGACTCGTCACTGCGTCACTGCTCCCCCGTGGCACTACGGCACTACGATGCGGCGGCACTGCGACGCGACGGCACTGCGATGCGGCGGCACTACTCTGAAAAGAAGAAACAAAAAGCAGTTAAATTTAAAGCGTCCTGTAATAACGGAAACCTGCAAGTTGAATTCAATATTTTTATATATATAACGCGCGTAATATATAGTCGTGTAACGGTTTTTTTTTAACCGTGGCCATACGATTTACTGAACCGATACACTTTTTTTTTTGTTGCGCCCGCTCGTTAAAATGAACGCGAATCGACCAATTCCCAAGCACGGAGCCACCACACAATACAGAACGAAAATCGAAGCCCTCGGTAACTGGACACATTGTACCAATATTTATGAACAATTTATGCGAATGCGAATTCTACTTTGTTATTTTCGCATTAAAATGGTTTCAATTACTAAATCGATACGCGCAAAAGCCAATTATATTTAAATAAAATAGTAAAATATTATATTAAAATAAATGTATATATGTATATATATATCCGGAGTACAGGAATCATATTTGGTACGAATAATTGTTAATAATATTTGTGTACCGAGGGGAAAAAAAAGTGGAATTATTTCACTGTTTATTAAGGGAAATTTATCCGTTTAAAAGATTAAGTTTACTAGTTAAAAATGATGAAAATTCTCAATTTATTGAACCTATGCATTTTTTATTAACTTCCCTAGTAAACATGAAATATATATGGTTCATATATGGACCATATGTTTCATTTTTACTAGGGTCAATAATAAACGGTACATGATCACTGATGACAAAACACTCATAAAAATGTTTTTTTGTATTTGTTGCACTTGGTAGATTTGCATACAACTTCTCAGCGCATGCGCAAAAAGTTATATTTTTCAATATAGTAAATTTTTTGTCACTAAGTGAAACAGTAGCTCTCTTACTTCAAGCATTATTTTTCTACTTTTATATTTTATACCTTCAAACGTAGTAGTGAAATTATTATTTTTCTTCGAAGCGGATTTAATTTATTTCCTCCAATCCCCTTGAAAAAATGATTATGCAAAAATGAAAAAGCATCCCCAATGCCTCCAATCGATTACAGAGATTATGGATGAACGAACTAAATCAGCGGACGTATAGTTCTATTACATAAAGTAAACAACATTGACGTACACACCGTAATCGAATTTAATTATACGTAAACAAAACGGCCTTGTTTCAGTAATTTGACTTTATTTGCAACCGAAGAAATCACATTAAATAGATTCTATTTGTCATAAATAGAATTGTTCTTACAGTAAGAAGTTTTAAAAATGTTAAATAGAAAATCTATTAAACGCAAGAAGACAGTTTTGTGAGTGTAAAGTACACTTAGTTCTGTTATATAACAATTTTATAAGTATATATATATTATATATAATATATCTTTTAAGATAATTATATACACAAAGATGAAATATGAAACAAAATATCATAAAACTTATCAGGAAACAACATTAGTTCAACACAAAGTTATCCATGTCTCTATTCATAAGAAACAATGTTCACCCTGAAGTTGCAGTTGTTACATAGAATGCGCGCGCGTTTGCGCGCCAAATTTGAACTTCAATTGGAAATTGGACAGAATTTTCAATTGAAAAATTCTAAAAAAATAGAATTAATTGTGTTTATGAAAGGCATTTCAAAGGTGCCCTCAAGGCCACCAATTTAACGTTCATTCCAGTAATATAATACCGGAAACATTAAAGATACATACACCAAAGTCAACGGGGTAGCGCAATGCCGGAAAAATATGCGAGATCAATGAAAGGATTAAGTATGAAAATGTCAAACACAGAATCTAGCAAGGTTCCAATAAGAAACCTCGGGTTCTCCCTGAAGTTGCCGATATATATAATCAGAAGCGGGTATATTCAGATCATCCGCGCTTTTTCATCGGTTGAATCGGAAGAGGCGAAGTTCAACATACAGCCGGAGTATTGATTTCTTCGGGGGCATGATTACTTATCATGCATTTCAAATGAAACTTAATGCTCCAGACACTGGTCTTCCACTGTTCTTTAACCACGGGATAACTGAGAGCATAATATGAGAAGAGCTTGGAGTTTTTTTGAGGTTTTTATCCACTTTTAGGACTGCGCAAACTAAATCGACTTCAGTTTTCCGGAATGTAAGGATTGCTCCAAAATTAATCGGCTTGAAACAACAAAAAGAATGGAGAATAAATAAAAATAAAGCAATCTACTTTGAGGTGAAAGTGAACGAGGCCTGGTAGGGGGACATTGTGACCTTTTAAAGGGTCCCCTTGAGGTCGCAAAGTTTTTAAATTACATAATTATTAAACGTCCGATTATACTGTGTAAAAATAGCAGGTGAAAAGCTGAATGGATATTGTAATCCAGATGAATTGCGTCACATTATGTCAATATAGCTGGTGGCTTGTGAATAAAATTACAAAAAAGAACAAAAATGTAATTAAAGGTCACGATAATGTGTAACAGATGGAGTTCTTTGGTTACATGTGAACTCATCAGTAGGGCAAATGTAATCCAATTTTATTATTTGTCTATCGCCTTAAGGAGTGGCACCCAACGTAAGAAAAAGTACAAACTAATTATAAAGATAGCTGTTAACCATATTAGGATGCTAAATTGTCTCCTTAACAATTTATAATAACTAATTATATTTAGGCATAGAAACTTTTGGAAAATTACATTAATATTTTCAAAATGTTACTAAAAATTTATATAAAATTCTTTGTATCATTTTTAATAATGATATTTATGTTCCATTCCTCAGTAGAGGTAAAATATATATGGTCCATATATGCAACAAATTCATATATGGACGTATATAATGTTTACACGGGATGCTTTCCATAATTTTCCATATAGATATTTCACTTTTTTCAATAATTGACCATGTATATGTTTCATTTTTACTGGGATTAAAGTGACAAGCGTATCCTCCACTTGGTTATCCGACGAAATTATTTACTTTCACGGTATTTATTACCCCGATACAGGCCTCTTCATTGGTGTAAATAGGGGAAAATTGCTCGGGGATACATTAGTAAAAGGGTACATATTCACGTCTCCCGGATTCATTGATGTCAACGCCTTTAAAGTTCAGTAACATCCATTACGCACTAAACGCCCGTGTATTAGCGAAATTATCTTCATTTGACTTAACCTATATAAAAGTTAAAAACTTCTCATTAACAACATTCTTTTTGTATAAATCAAAGTAATAACAATTGAGCATGAACAAGACTTGTTTCTTAATGATTAAAATGTCAATTTTTAATAAAAAAATTGTAATAAAATCATTATAATTACAGAATATCATTATATGGTAAACTATGGTATTAAAATTTATTGAATTAATATGTTAAAAATTATGATTCTGTAC
The DNA here is from genome assembly GCA_022817305.1 of Leptoteleia sp. ZL-2020. Classification (NCBI taxonomy): domain Eukaryota; kingdom Metazoa; phylum Arthropoda; class Insecta; order Hymenoptera; family Scelionidae; genus Leptoteleia; species Leptoteleia sp. ZL-2020. The sequence continues at coordinate 18,301 of JABFPN010000968.1, forward strand.
AGTTTTGTACAAATTAAGATTTATTAAATTGGGAAAATGAGATATCCTTTGGAGACCTATTCTCTAAACGATTAAACTGTGTTTAATTATTAAATTATCTCTGTTTTTTATTATATGATGAAAGAGATAGAGATATAGTTTAATGATTAAACTTTCTTAGAGAATAAACCTCCAAAGTTTCTAATTTTTAATATTCCTTTGCCTCCATCTATTTTCATCAAAGATGTAGAATGTTTTTTCAAACATTTTGATTCAAATACAATTCAGATCCCATATATTTCTATACAAAAAAAATCATTGGTTAAAAATTGGTTGAAATACACCAAATGATTTCAAGAAACTACCCAAGACAACTTAAAATTCTTTTTTTCGTCACTTAATAAATAAATACTCGGGATCCTAGCGGGAAATCTATTAAAACTTTTTTGGAAGTGATGGAAATCTCGAGAGTTTTTACGCGGCCCATTGTTAAATGTAGTTTGAGCGGCGCTAGGGGAATACCGAATAATGTATGGAAAATCCAAATCCATTCTTGTTACGCAAGAGCGGCCGCATTGCCTAGCAAATCCTGACACAAAATATCAACAGTATTAAAATGCAGAGAGATGAAATAGAGAAAAATGTAAAAATACTCTAGAGAGCTCTTGTACTAGAATATTGTGCTTAAGCAGCTTTTTTTCTTCGGGAGTTGCGCTAATGCGTCCCTAAGGATTGCATGCAAAGTAACGCCGGTCCTTCGGCACGTAAGACGGAGAAAGATGATGTTTACGAAAATCATTAGGCTAAGTGGTGAAAATGAATTGTACTTAATATTAAATCAAATACTTGAAATTAAAATTATATGCTTTTTTTACATAATTCCCATGCTGGGAAAAAATAATGTATAGTATATAATATAACATATATTATATTTACGATCATAATGCTGATAATTCGTGTCTATAATATTTCATTTATGCTGCTCAATTATATGCAGTTATAATTGCACAAATATTGCAACAATTTGTTAACTGGGATGTATAATCTATACTGAGAAAAATATGACAGAAACTTTTGCTGTTTTTAATTTCATTTTAGATACATGTCGATCTTTAAATATTACTGTTTAACAAAAACAAAAAAAAAGCAATCTTCAATATTATCTTCATGCATAAATTATAAGTGTTTTCTTTTAAATTCCAGTAATTTTTAATGAAATTCCAACATATATCTGAATCAAAGTTAAAAACAGTAATATTTCTCAAGTTTTTTTCTCGGTGCAAGAGAATACCACAGTTGAACGCAAGAATAATAGTATATTATGCACCAAGGGCGGAACGATAACGATTATAGACGAGTGTGAAGTTGGCCAAATTCACACGAGTCTCTAATCGTCGCTCCGTCCCTGGTGCATGTACTATTTTTTGTAATAAGTGTAAGGAGAGTGTTTTGTTTTTGTTCTGTTTGGAAATCAGCTGTTTCCAAACTCGCTAGTTTCCGCCCTAGGACGGAAAGTGACCAGTTTCCATCCGTGTCTAAAAACGGCTAGTTTCCAAACTCGCTAGTTTCCGCCCATGGACGCAAAGTGACTAATTTCCGCCCGTGCCTAAAAACGGCTAGTTTCCAAACTCGCTAATTTCCGCCCTAGGGTGGAAAGCGACCAATTTCCGTCCTCGTCTGGACAGTTTCCTCGCACTCGTTACAAAAAGTCATTTACCGTCAAAAAAGAAATTACAATTTAATGCAAAGGCACACCTTTCTTTTTTCTATATTTCAGCCGCAACATATCCAGGAATATATTCCGGCGGTTACGTCGCCGCGATGGCCGCCGCAGGAGTCTCCCTCCAAGGACAATCATCGTTCTACCCGACAAATCATCCGTTCCAATTGAATCCAGTTTCAATAGGTGCAATTGCAAAGCGCAAGCGACGACATCGTACAATTTTTACCGAGGAGCAGTTAGAGCAATTAGAAGCGACGTTCCTTAAAACGCATTATCCCGACGTTTTACTGCGAGAACAATTAGCCCTTCAAGTTGACCTGAAAGAAGAGAGAATTGAGGTAAGTCGAGGACATTGATGGCAACATTTACATGCTGAAAAGTAATAATATTATTATAAAGAAATGGCATAGCTTAGAAATATTTGGAAATCATATATGGCTTGAATATTATATCAACTATTTCCATATATCGAACATGTATTGGTATATAAGACTATATATGGATGATGAAACACTACGTATGTCCTTTCTTAATTCATATATAGCCATATATGGTGGATATATGATAATAATTGATTTCTATGTAAAGAAATTCTTGAAGTTATATATGGCTAGAATATTGTATCAATTATTGCCATGTATCAACCATATATAGACATATATCTTGTCTTTCCTTAATCCATATATGGCAATATATGGTCGATATATGACAATAATTGATTTCCATATAGGGAAATTCTTGAAGCTATACAAGGGTAGAATATTGTATCAATTACTGCCATGTATCGACCATATATGGCCACACATCTTTTTCCTTAATCCATATATAGCCATATATGGTCGAGACATGGCAATAATTGATATAATATTCTAGCCATATATGCATTTAATACTTTCTTTACATGGATATCAGGAAAAACATGTACGTCAATATATGAATTGTTTATTTCCTTGTATGAAATTATTAAAACATATAGTTTTTTCCATATATGATCCATATATGTTTTATTTTTACTGGAGAACCATTTCGTTCCTCAATTCCACTTATCGTTACCATGAACAGTCTCGGAATTATAATTGAAAATTTCAATTACGTGTTGCAGGTTTGGTTCAAGAACAGACGAGCAAAGTGGCGAAAGCAAAAGCGCGAGGAGCAGGAAAAGTTAAGGAAATTACAAATAGAGCAGCGCTCGCATCTCGTCGACGACAATGTACCGTCGAATTCATTAAGAGTAACTACTCATGTGGTATTAAATAGGCAACACGAAAATGATACCGATAGTTCTGATCTTGAAGTAGCATAATTTATGTATAAAACTCTTCATGATGTAACAATAGTAGATGAACAAATATGCGACTATTTTTTTAAGATACGTGGTTTGCTGTGATGAATAATGACAAAAAAAAAAGAAAAAAAATAATGAGAATATACCTTTGAACAATGTGTCCAATCATTCCAACTAATATGGCAGTTCGTTGATTTAAATGGCAGCTAAATAATTCCGAAATAATTGCTCGTTGTGGTGTGAAATTAGCACGACTCGTGAAGTGGATCTGAAAAGAAAGGGAAAAAAATCAGTTTTCTAGAAAATTAAACAAATTAATGTAACGAATCTTACTTCTTAATGTGACTAGGAACTATAAATTCGTATTAAAAACAAACAAAAAAATATATGTGAAGCATAAAATGCATAAATATAATATAAATTTGTAGTTTTTCTATGAGGAATGTGAAAGTGTATGGTGTGTGAATGAAATTTTTGTCCCTCTAAGCCAAAGGTGTTAGATTAAAAGAGTTTTGTTTCAATTTGAAGAGTGATTTAAAATTAACAATTTTTTGCACATTGTAATTATCAGTTAATGTATAAAAAGAAATCAAAATTATATAATCTTTGGAAATATTTCAAATAAGTTGTAATTGGGACTAAATTGAAAATCATTTTCAATAACTTTAGTAAAACTTTTAATCAGATTTAATAAGATTCAATAGTTTTTTCAAATTGGTACCAGTTTGTTATCTGATATTTAAAAAATGTATCCCTAAATGTTATTAAAAATTAAAAATAGAAGTTAATTTTGATTTCTCGTTGTACATTAAACTAATAATTGTTCTGCTCCTCACTTTACTAAAAAAAAGATACAAATATATCCAATAATTCTTCATAAAAATATACAACAGTTACTTGCAAAATAGTAAAATCAACTTTAGAAATCATTTAGGAAACTTGTTCTGTTAACTTCTTATTTAATTAAAATCTACGACATACTATTGTTACATCATTAATAAATCAATCCTCTATATTGTTTAAAGTACCAAATACGTTAATTGTTTAACATTTGTTATAAATTATTTGTTTTCACGTACAGATTTTATATACAATATACATATATATTAATTGGGTGTAATAAGAACGAATCATTAATCTAATTAGATAATACTATATTTTATGATGAAATAAAAACTAAAGTATCATTTCAGAAATTAAATATTTCGTCTTTCTTCATCACTCAAGTGAAAGAATGGAACAAAGGATTAAAAATGTGGTTTATTTTTCATGAAAATTTATGTATTATTAATAATAATAATACTGTAATGATATATATTTTACTTTCACGGTGAATAAAATATCGTAACGAGGAAAAAAAGTGGTTTTAGGTTGGTAACCCTTCGCATTTGGCCAGGGTTGCCAACTTAAAACCAATCTTTTCCTCGCGAAGTAACGTACTATTACTTCCCTTAAAAATAAAATATATTGGTAGCCCTGAGGGTTACTAGAACAAAAGTGGTTTTAGGTTGGTAACCCTTCGCATTTGACCAAGGATACCAACTTAAAACCAATTTCTTCCTCGTTGAGTAATATTAATTAAAATACAAAAGATTTTCTCAAAAGTTAATAAAAATATCAGTTTAACATCATTACAATCATTAATTATAACTATAAATGTTTAACTGTTTAATTCCCATTTAATTCCATTTCATTCCACCATCCCATTTAATCCCATATCAAAGTACAGAGTGGTGCAGAAAGATTTTAATTATTACAACATAATCTTATACCGCGAATCACATATGACAGTAGGAAAGTTTAAACTTAGTTTAATTTAATGCATGTCATATATATACATATAAATATATATATGTACATATTTATATAAAATTTGTAATAAAAGTGTAAATATAGAATTAAGTGTAAATATAATTGTATATATTATTATTAAATTACTATGTAAAATAATCAACAGACTATGGCGTTTATATATTTTTAGTTGGTAAAGGAAACATTCGAAAGCTTCGTCGATTTCAACCAAATCAACAACGAATCAGTTTTTTGAAATGACCTACAATTATAATAAAAGTTACATGTGTTGCAACTAAACCGATTAATTTAATTTATTTCTTTCATAGATATAGAATTATTACGTTACTGAATGATCCCATCACAACATTCCTTGTGGAAATAGATGATGAAAAATGCTGAAAAGTCCCAATTTTAGCAGATTTTCAGTGTTTTTTCAGCACTTTTCAGCAAATCATTTCCACTAGGGATTAACGATAATTTATTTTTTATTTTAATCTACCCATTAATTCCTATTAAATCCGATTAAAACTTCTTAGATATTAATGAGATTAAATCGTGTTTTGTTCTTCAATCCCATTGATATTAACTAATTATTTTTAATGCATCAAATTCCAAAAATCCCAATAATTCAAACATTTTTATTTAATTCTTACTAATGACCGTTAAAATACTAATTTTACACTAACAATTAATACTAATAATACACTAAAAACTAGAAAAAAAAAAGAAAGTGACCCCTACATTTTGCTACCTGCAACTAAAACCCGACTAAAAACAACTAAAACAACTAAAAAAATACCTAACAAGTAAGTATATTAATGGAATTAAACAAATACACCGTTTTACGTGCGTTATTCAACTATTCCCCAGCATATGAAAATGGAAAATCAAGGTAAAACAACAAATCCTCAAAGTATGAAAAATACGCCCTTAATTCTCTTTCGCAAATGTCCCTGCGCTCCTAACGAACGAATTTACAACCGGAGAGGGAGAATCCCCTTTAATAAAATTAAACAAAATAACCGAAAAGAGAGGGGCGAGTAAGAGAGAGAGAGAGAGAAAAAATCAAACAAAGCCCAAAAATGTCTTTTGATTATCGCTGTTGGTGAATTATTTATCCGTCTGAAACAATGTGGTGAGCCTATGTTTTCAGAACAAACAAGTTCTATGTTGATACGCCGTAATAGAATAATCTGGCAGCTGATTCGGAGGATATAACCCGCGGGTATAGAAACTCATACCATTTCTACGCCACTCATAGTACCGTGAACGAAAATTAACCCTCCACATTTATGTATTCGATCGCCCTTTAACAGCAAAACTTCATCTTTTCCTACCGGATAAAAGTTACTTCCACGATCCTTGCGTCTGCACACACGTACACCACTTTAATCTATTTCAATTAAAGTTACGAGATGATAATGATGATGGGAGATTTTCTTTTTTTTCTTCTTTTTTGATGATGAATAACTTCCAATTGTCAAATCCTGGATAGAGAATTGGTACGATAATCCTGGTGGAAATGATTTCCTGAAAAATATTGAAAATTGTTAAAAAATGCTAAAAATTACTAAAAATTGCTAAAAAATTGCTGAAAATTGCTGAAAAACTCTGAAAACCTACTAAAAATAGAACTTTTCAGTATTTTTCAGTTTTTTTCAGCATTTTTCAACATTCTTTTTCAGTTTATCATGAAAAGTGTAAACAAGCAATGTTTGTAAACAATATTCAAGGTCATTTAAGGAAAACAAAAATATGTTGTTTGCATTCTGAAGGTCATAAAAATAGAATTCAAGCAAAATAAGAGCAAAAAGTTTGTGGACATTGTGTATTTATATATAAAATGTTTCAAATTTAAGTTCTGTGCAATATTTGCGCAATTATAAGTGCATGTAATTGACCTATGAGGAATTAATATTAAAAGCATGAAAATTTTCAGTTTATTTTAGGCAAATAATTTTGTTTTCCCCTATTCAATAAAAGAATGTTGGGTAAAGTTATAAGAAAGTTGCACTGGGGAGTATATTTGAAGATATTTTATAGTAAAATGTAACATTGAAACCTCATAATATCGATGTATATATAGTATATATAGGTATGGGTATACATTTAAATCCCCCCTGCAGGTATACTTTTATATCCCATCTTCTTATTATCCAAAAGAATTCAATGAAAAAGTATTCAAGAAAGTCTTTTATATTCTTAACAAAATTTATCATTAAATTTATCATTAAATTTATCATTAACTTTATACTTTATATAATTTTTTAAATCATGATTATATTTTCATTTTGATTAAGAAAATGGCCACTCTATCATGACATCAAGTTGAAAAAGCAAAAAACGGTAAGTATAAGTATAATATTATTAAATTTTAATTTAAAACTGTTGAATAAAAGAAATTTTTAATTAGTTAAATGTATATTTTTATTTTATACAAAAATCTTGAATTTTTCATCAAATCATTTCGATTTTTATGTTCTTTCAAATATAAACACAACTTACAATATTTATTTTATTTTATAGACCTTTTTTATATTTACAAACATTGATTGTTTAAGTTTTCAATTTCAAAAACCTTTTATTCCTTCCCTTCAACAAAATAACGATAAAAATTGAAAAAAATATTATATGAAAACAGTTCCATCTGTGTACAATTGATTTCTTTTTTCAACTGACATATTCTACAACTATTATACAGATACAGAAAGTTAAACGGTTTCTTTTCTCTTTCAAATGATAAAATGTTGACTTTCAAATCGAATTTTATTATTTGGTTCAAATTACTCATCTCAAATATACAATTAATTTGGAGCAAAGCTGATTTAAAAGCAACATTAAACGGAAAATAAAATCCTCGCGCGCATAAACGTACACATAATCGGCAATGCAAATCATTTTATTAATATATTTACTCAAGTTGCACATACAAGGTTCCTGAATCCAATAATGATTCGAATGGTCCGTGATCTCATAGAGCTTCATGTTACTTCTATTGCGAGTCGCTGTAATTTTATAAACACTTTGAAAATTTTGTCCCGCTAAAAGGTTTCAGCGAGCGAAATTGCATTTTCCCTACGGCTTCTTATATATTTGTTAACGGGGAATAATTATTAAATCACATAATTAATATCGAAACGTAAAAATAATTTCACCACGCGCTATAAACACTTCAGCTGACTAAGCAATTAGTAAAACTTGAAAATTCATGGAAAATCAACTGGGAAAAACTTAAATTGGAAAATTTGACTCTTTGGGATAAAATTTACTAGATGAAAAGGTTTGAGATAAAATTTAACTGGTAGAATCAGAAATGTTTCATCATCTGGATGAGATGAATTGGAAAATTTGAGTCTGTGGGATAAAATTTCTTAGATAAGAAGATTTGTGATAAAATCTAGCTGATAGAATCAGAAATATTTTATCATCTGGATGAGATGAATTGGAAAATTTGAGTCTTTGGGATAAAATTTCCTAGACAAAAAGATCTAAGATAAAATCTAGCTAATAAAATAAGAAATAGTTCATCAACTGGCATAAACTTTAATTACAAACCTTGACTCTTTGCAATAAAATTTCCTAAATAAGATCCGAGATAAAATTTAGCTATTAATATTAGAAATTTGTCGTCAATTTGAGTGACTTATTCCAACGCATCAATCGCAGAATGGATTTAAATTAAAAATGAATTCTTGCTTTTGACTTCGATATCAAGCATAAATCTTTATTGAGGCTTATAAGTAGGAAGATTATAATAGCCGCGGACAATGAGCTGGGAAAATAGGACGTTCAAGTCTCCACTTGAGTTTGGGGAAGGGTTGCTCGTTTACTGCTTACTCAATATTTTGACTAACGGCCTTGTATTCTCATTTCTATAGACAGATAATTGAACGTCAGCTGCATCGTTCTCTAAGTAATAAGGTGTGAGGAAAAATTTCGCTCCTCCCTTTTCAATTGCAAATTCAACATTACATATTATTTTTCATCTTAGAATATCCAGAGATAATTGAAATTTAATCGAATTATTTTTACATAATAATCTGCCGGGGCAGGTCGCCCCGGCGATTTGCATATCTTTTTGTCATCGGATTTTATAACGAGCGAGATATGACGAGTCGAGTTTGAAGATCGCATTCTTTGCCCCCCCCCCCCATTATCCTAATTTTGATGCAAAATAAAAGTAAAATTTTCACTGAAAATTGTGAAAATGAAACTAGAAGAATACTCCCAGCAGGTTTTTAATAGATAATGTATGAATTTGATGGATTTTTGAAAAAAATTGTCTATAAGTTTAGGGAAATTATAGTTATTTATAGTACCTGAATGTGTTTTTCATTTAGAGTTGCAAAAATATAGAAATCCTGGTTCATTGGTACATAGTCAGTACTCCCTAGTTAGCGATCACTGGTCACTGGTCCCCAATTTCACTCCTTGATTACTAAAAAACAAAGAAATGTGTTTTAAAATTTATTTCACTATCACTCAATCTCGCTTGCCATAAAAAAAAGACAAAAAATCAAAGGCTTTCCATTTATTTAAAAGATATTTTAAACGTAAATTAAATTCAGATAAAAATAACTTTATTATTACAAATGTTATTCATAATTTTGAGTAATATTTCGATTATATTCGTACTTGTAAACTGTCCTCATAATTTGTACCCTTATCATCAATATATCCTATTTTTTATTCAAATTTATTAACAATGATATTCTTAAATTCACTCACCAAACCGAAATTCAAGCTGCTCTTTGATCTTCTGTTAAAGATCCCAACTCTTTCCAACAGTTCTTCAACTCCAGCAGTCAATTAGACCCAGGTTCCATGTGATTAATTAAAAATGAATACAATTATTTATTCAGTTACCAAGTATACTGGAAAAAGAAAGACTTTAAATTTAATGTCCCATATATTACTTAAATATAAAATCATGTTTACAAAATGGAAAAGAACCGTGCTTTCGCGTTACAATTTTACATTATTTTATTTATCATTTATCAATTTTAATAAATGAGAATCTTCACTATTAATTTAAAATCTAGCAATAATTAAGTCCGAAATTTTTAGTCAAGTATCTAAAGCAAGATGGAATGCTGAGTGTGTGCAATCTGGTTTGTTGCCTCTACACTTAAATAATAATTATAACAATAAAGATAAAATTAAAATTTTCGGACGTAAAAGGTAATAAGTCATAGAAATATTAAGTATCGAAAAACATTTCTTGATAGAATGTAGAACGCATTAGTCCGTATAATAGCGTTAAAATAAGCAAGTTCATTTAAAATAAACAAAAATTTTGAATTTCAAGAGAATGATATCAAATTCTCTCAGTAGAGGGAATATAGATGATCATAATTTCATCCTTCCCACTACTGAGATGATATATAGATAGTATATTACAACACATTTTCTCAGTGTAACGAAGAAACAAAATGGTACCTAATATTTACATCTTATATGTTATTATTATTTTTATTTTTATAATTATTATTTAAGTGTAAAGGCAACAAACCAGATTGCATACACTCAGCATTCCATCTTGCATAAAAATAAAAATTAAAAATTTCGGACGTAAAAGGTAATAAGTCATAGAAATATTATGTGTCGAAAAAAATTTCTTGATAGCAATAATTAAATTAATAGAGATTAATTACATCGATTAATCTAATTAAAAGCTAAAAATGATGCTTTTCTTTTTCTTTTTCATGTATAAAAAAACAGATTAAATAAACAATTCGTTCTAAAAAGAAAGTAATCGAATACTGTAATAAAAAAAAAAAGATTAAACTTTCATCACCTTTCAATTCTCATTTAAGTACATAATTTTTCACCGTACCCTTCCAAAATGACAAAAAAATCAGTTCAGTTTTTCGTAAACGAATACTCATGTCAAGATAAAAGCAAAAGTGTCAAATCAAAGAATGAAACCACTAGAGCGGAAGATTTCATGGAGTATTATCGTGTCACCTTAATATGTATTACCCGAATATCATGCTAAGTGACAGATTCGAACAACGAGGGGCGTTACTAAGTAGGAGGCCGTATCATAATAAAGACTCGATTTACTCGATTACTTTCAAAGGGAAAATAAATTAATATTTGTATTGCGAACAATCTGCCACTCGAGTGTTTTATTTGAAATTAGCAAATGTTAAAAAAAAGCAAAAAATATTAAATTATTTTATTATAAAATTAAAAATGTTTATAATTGTAATTTAATAATAAATATTAATATATATATATATATATATTATTCAATTTTTAAGCAATATTTCTTTGAATTAACAATTAATTGAATAATTTGTAGTTAAATGAATTTTATTTTTCGAGAAATTCTGTTAATATTATCCCAATAATTTGTCAATATATTGTTTTACCTACAAACTGATATTTTGTACTTCTTTGTGATGCTTTTTTACGTATATCTCATATCCTTAACTAGCTTAACTGCCTAAATTCATTTCGATGATTTTTTTTAAGCGAAAAAGCTCTTAACAATAAATTGATGCTTCTAGATCAATAAAAGTCTTTGCAGCAAAAGTTACCGACCGGAATCGACGAAAGTGAGTTATGTTCGTGGTAAGTTCTGTACTTGTCTGTACCCTGATATAACCCTTGTGGAAAAGATTTCTAAAAAATGTTGAAAAACTGCTAAAATTGTGACTTTTCAGCATTTTCCAGCAAATTATTTCCACCAGGGAAGATATATAACATACATTGAATTAAAAAAAAATGGGAGAAAACAATTTTAAGTAAAATTTAGTATTCTACCTATTATTCATAATAATTATATCTAAATAAAAAGGTACAGATCATGTACAATACTTAAAACAAAAAGCCAATTCAAATATCATTTATTACTGGCACGAAACACGCATTACCACTTTGAAAACAATTCGGAGAAAAAAAAAAGAAAGACTAAAACTACGCTTAAAATAAATGTAAAAAAAATTGATTTTTCTGTCGTTCCCTTTATTGAACTTTTTCATTTAGCTTAATAAAAATCGCAGTTCCAGTTAGAAAAAAAAAGAGAGAGAAACTTATATCTATTAAAATTGATTCGTTACGAAAACTTATTTATGCATTTTGCCGTAAAAATATACTACGATATGAATGTTATACATTGTCATAATTAGAAAAATGATACGTGATTATAATCAAAATTAATCGGTTACAATAGTTGGTTTATATTTAAAAACCCATTTATATGCTAAATACAAATAGGTGTTTATATATAATATATTTCGATAGGTACAATTATCCTTAAATCTATATGAAACGCCGGTAGCTTCGTTCCATGTTTCAGAAGATGTAAAAAAAAGAGCATTTAAACAAAATGAATACTGTTCGTATAATTCCTTAAAGTGGATCTACTTTTCACATCAACAAATTAAGTTATGTAAAAATTAAATACAGATGATTTATTATACAGTTGCTTTTCTTTTGTTATATTCATTGTTGCTTTTAATATTGAGTTAGATAAATAGCCATTAGCGTTGGATATTGATAATTTATTCCTGGGGCGCCATTGCTCTGGCCTGAGCCCTAACTCTCTTTTCGTACTCTAAACGATTTTGACTGAAACGAAAAAAAAACATCTCGTTAGTTCACTGACAATTTCGAAGATATTTCATTTTACAATTATAAATTTTCATTCAATTTTCTTTCGTACATATATACATAAGAAAAAATAATTACCAATAAATGGTGTAAGCCTCTGCTTGCGCTGGATCCTTAACATTAGGTTCATTTAACAGATCTTGAATACCTAATAAAATTTGTTTAATAGTGATCGCTGGTCGCCAGTCTTTTTCTTCATCCAGTAAGGATAAACAAACCGTTCCGGATGGGTAGACATTGGGGTGGAAAAGAGGTGGTTCAAATTTACATTTTGGAGGACTCGATGGATAATCATCTTTGAAAATCATACGTAATTTGTATAGGCCTCCTTCCCAGGGTGTCTGGAAATATTTTTTTTCATCGTTCATAATCGCAAAATAACTAATAAATAATAATCGCAAAACAATGTCAAATAATGTAACTTGTTTAATGCAAAGAAATGAATATTATATTTATTATTGATAAAGGTTTACTTTCCATATTAATTGTGTTTAATAAGATTGTTTAATTTATTGAAATGTCACTTACCAGTTTCTTTCCGGGTATCGCACATTCCCAACTCATCAAATTAAGGGTTCCATCTGGATTTTTTGTTGGTCGCGCTACAAAACCCTGCAAAAAGGGAATTAGCAAATCAGTGGTAGTAAAAACATGAACTTCCCTGTTAAAATAATCTAGCTGGGATTTTATATAGGAATTTGGTACCAGAAATCAGCTAGTTTCTAGGTAGGTTCCTAGGTAGTTATAGGATTTTGCTTAGTTTCCTAGCTGGGGTCATAGATCGGAAACTGGTTGATGTCTGATCTTAAATTCCAACTTGGGACTCTAGTTAGGAAACTAGGCAAGATCCTATAACTACCTAGGAACCTACCTAGGATCCTACATAGGAATTTGGCACCGGAATTCAGCTAGTTTCCTAGGTAGGTTCCTAGATAATTATAGGACCTTGCCTAATTTCCTAGCTGGGGTCCTAGGTCAGAATTTAGGATCAGACATCAACTAGTTTTCAACCTAGGACCCAAGCTAGGAAACTAGACAAGATCCTATAACTACCTAGAGACCTACCTAGGAAACTAACTCATTTCCAGTACCAAATTCCTATGTAAAATCCCAGCTAGATTATTTTAACAGGGTTCTGCTTATCTTGATAAAATAATAAGTTGAATAAATTCATTAAAAGAATAAAATATAAAATATAAAGAATACAAAACATAACAAATACAATAGTTACAAAACAATACCTACAAAAAACATCTACAATTTTCATGTACTTCATTCCCTTGTAAATATTATTAATTTATTTTCATTTTCTTCTTCAATTTTTTCAAGAAGAGAAGTAAATGTTTTTTCTTTAAATGTTTTATTATTTTAAATAATGCACATAAAATAATAATTTCTTACAAAATATTTGGAAATGTATATTATTTTTCCCCCATGAAGAATGTATTAACATGTTTTCATTTAAAGTAAACACAATAACAAAATGAAAGAGTACTTAACTGAATATAGTATTTATATAACACAAAGTGTATAACACCAGCAGGTATATTTAACTTGCATGATTACAAATAAAACTTTCTAAAAAAACTCACATTTAAACATTATCATTAGTTGATCCATTGAATCATACATCAAAATAAAATAATTCAAATGAACAATAAAATAATTTGAAATTCACGCAAATTTGCGATTCTTAGAAAATTGGTATATAAATAAAAATGTACAATTTATAAAAATATTGTTAGATGTATCAATGAAAAACAAATATAATAGGTAAACACAAATTACAATAATAAATGTAAATGAAAACAATTAATATTTATAAGTAACCTTGTTTTTATTTACAAATTTAAGTCGTTTTAATTTATACATTAATATCATTTAACTTATTTACAAATTTAATAATAAAATACATTTATTTTTCTTTCATATATTAATATTTCAAATGATATTAATTACACTTTATTGACACTTTAATGAAACATGGAAAGTGCAATGATATCTACTCCTCAAAAGAAGTGAAAGATAAATATTAAAACAACTTATAACCAGTTACAAAGTAGTTACAGACATAACATATATATATGAACATTGTAACGTGTAAAATATACCTGATATTTGTTCTAAATTAGAGGAAGACAAGTACAAAAACATAATCTAAAATATATTTTCACTAATTTTATATGTTATAATTTAAAAATTTTATATACCACATTATACTCAATTTATATAAATATATATCCCTAAAATGAAAAATTTTATTTTCAAAATTTATTTAATCCCAATTATTATAATTTCGTTTTAACTGACTTTGTCAGAAGTTTTGCACTCAATTAATTCAAGTACAAATATAAGAAAAAAAAGTGATGGTGCAAATAAAGTGTTTAAAATATCTGAATAACAGATAAAATAACACGAAGAACCTGATGTTTTAAATAGATATATGTCATAAATGATTAAGGTAATCAATCCTAAAGTTTGATATTTTATATATTTACCAATTTCAGTATTTTTAAATTAATAAATAAAAATTTAGAAATATAAATTTGCAGATCTACAATTTGTAGAATTTTATTTGGTACGATGCTTATTTAAGTGGTAAATATTCTGAAAGTATTAATTATAAGTTTTTAATATTATTTTTGCTATGAGCTATTATTATATTTTATACATTTATCATATATATATTATATATATATGACCTATAAGTATAATATAATGCTATTAGAGTTATGAATGTAAAATAACAAACATATCTGATATCAAATATAATAAAATTATAACTTAAATCGATTATTAATAAATTAAAAAAAGGCAAATGAAATTAATGAAAAGCATTAATTTAAAAATATTGGTAAGAATTGTTACAAATGTGAATAAATTGCTTGTTTAAAGTTGATTCAAAAAGATCATAAAATCCCTAAAATTATATTCAAAAATTGTTTGAACACTATTCAATTGAAATTTTCAATTGACATTGAATATGCACTAGAAATCATTCAAATACTTTACATAATCATGAATTAATTGGAATAAACTTGTTTCCGCTGGCAAAATTAATGTTTTTATACCAAAAAAAAGCGCAATTTCTAAAAAAACCCAATAACTAACTAATAATGCATGATAAAAAATGTATTAGAAATAAAAACCGTTGGGCAATCTTTTAAAATCAAATTTAACTCAAAAAAAAAAAAAAATTTGCCTTTTATTCCCAAACCGACAAATTTATTACACCAAAATGAAAACACCACTTTGTCCGCCATTTTTTATTTTCATGCAAAAAAACAATCATAAAAATATATAACCACACAAAAACAATATTTATAAGACCAATGATAAGGAGAAAAAATCAACCGAAAAAATGCGAAACATAGGTTATGGAAGGTTATACGACGGAGAAATATCAATTATCGCTCGTACGGGAAAAAAAAAAGACTTGAAAAAGGTATAATGTTTAAAAAGGTTATCCGACTTACGAAAGGATGATCTTTTCTCCACGCTTTGCGCTCTTCGGCGAGTCTCGCTCCTGCAATTCCGGACATTGAGAATCTGAAAACAAAGTTTCCGCCTAATTACTGGTAAACAACGTATTCAATGCGCAAGCTATAAGTGCGCCCAAGCAACAACGAGTAAGATCGTCGATAATGACAATTATAAACCTTTTGTTATTACAGGTTCACGAAATGTAACGTCTTTTTCCCCCTTTTTTTTTCGAAATCGCAGATTTTAACTCGAAAAGATTTGCAACCTCAATAATTTTCCACGACCTAGCGTTACTTCTAGAATGTTTTTTACCTTTCCCGATACCATAGGTGGCAGTTATGAATATTCCGGGAAGTATGGATACGTTCGTAGTTTGAATTATCATCGGAAGCGTCCGCCACGCAGTAGCGATCAGCATGAAAGGAGATATTCGGCC
The DNA here is from genome assembly GCA_022817305.1 of Leptoteleia sp. ZL-2020. Classification (NCBI taxonomy): domain Eukaryota; kingdom Metazoa; phylum Arthropoda; class Insecta; order Hymenoptera; family Scelionidae; genus Leptoteleia; species Leptoteleia sp. ZL-2020. The sequence continues at coordinate 34,621 of JABFPN010000968.1, forward strand.
GCGGCTTGCACTTGAAGTTGGTAATAAGGTGTTCAAAAAACTACTTCGGTTCTCTCTTACGCGGTACTTTCTTTGTTACTCATATTAGTATAATAATGTAAACGACAGAGAAAGTATTTGGTAAGTGAGAACCGGATAGTTCTTTGAACGGTTTGTTACCAACTTCAAGTGCGAGCCCCGACTTAAGGTAATGCAGTAAATCTGCTGCCACGGAGTTAGTGTTTTTGTAATTATTATTCTGTAAATGCTGATTTGATGCTTGCAATTGATTCAGCATATTTTTTAGATATGGGAAAATTGTATTCAATTAAAAAGTCTGAATTTTTAAATCAATTTTAAGCGAATTTAGGGACCGCGTTTTTTTAACACCTAAAAAACGCGGTCCCTAAATTTGCTTGAAACTAATGATAAAAATTCAGTTACATCATTGGTGAATAATCTCCCAGATTGAGAAAATGTGCTGAATCAACAACATCAATTAATTTTCATTCATTTTAATAAAAACGAATAACACCCTAATCTAGTAATTAACGCTTTACGGCATCATCTTAA